>AWOL01S0041895.1:35690-141226 GCA_000715115.1 Nicotiana otophora | reverse complement strand
GTTTATTGACGGACTTGCTCAGCCTATCATATTGCAGATGGCTAAGGAGACTGGGAGTGAGATATCTTTTCAGGCGGCTGACAATATTGCCAGGCGAGTCGAGATGGTTCTTGCACAGGGAGGTCAGGGGTCTGACAAGAGACCTCGTCATTCTGGTGGGTTCAGTGGTGCCTCATCTGTAGGAAGGGGTACGTTTGGTAGGGGCCATCCTCCCAGGCCGTTTCATTCAGCGCTTTAGGCATCCCATAGTGTTTTAGGGAGTCGTGGTCCTTATGTACCTCATTCTGTACAACCAGCCTACAATGCACCACCAACTCCTATCATCGCACCTCCTATTCAGAGTTATTACTGTGATCATCCGGCCCGTTCGGGTCAGTCTCAGTTTTCCCAGCCATAGTACCAGGATGGATGTTTCGAGTGTGGTGGTTATGGGNGGGGGGGGGGGGGGAGGGTGAGGAGGTTTATTGACGGACTTGCTCAGCCTATCATATTGCAGATGGCTAAGGAGACTGGGAGTGAGATATCTTTTCAGGCGGCTGACAATATTGCCAGGCGAGTCGAGATGGTTCTTGCACAGGGAGGTCAGGGGTCTGACAAGAGACCTCGTCATTCTGGTGGGTTCAGTGGTGCCTCATCTGTAGGAAGGGGTACGTTTGGTAGGGGCCATCCTCCCAGGCCGTTTCATTCAGCGCTTTAGGCATCCCATAGTGTTTTAGGGAGTCGTGGTCCTTATGTACCTCATTCTGTACAACCAGCCTACAATGCACCACCAACTCCTATCATCGCACCTCCTATTCAGAGTTATTACTGTGATCATCCGGCCCGTTCGGGTCAGTCTCAGTTTTCCCAGCCATAGTACCAGGATGGATGTTTCGAGTGTGGTGGTTATGGGCATATCAGGAATACCTGTCCGAGATTATTGGGCGTCCCGCCACAGTATCAGGGTTCTCATGCCATGGTTCCGGGACCAGTTGCTACACCGCTTGCTCATCCAGCCAGAGGCAGGTGTCAGGAAACCAGAGGTAGAAGCCAGACTGTTAGAGGTGGAGGCCAACCAGCTAGAGGTTGTCCTAGGGACGTGGTTAAGAGTGGTGGGGCCCATCCCCGATGTTATGCTTTTCCATCCAGGCATGAGACTGAGTCATCCGATGCTGTTATTACATGTACTATTTCAGTTTACAGTATAGATGCTTCAGTTCTATTTGATCAGGGATCTACTTACTCATATGTGTCATCCTATTTTGCTTCATATTTGGTTGTGCCTCGTGATTCTTTGAGCGCTCTTGTGTATGTGTCCACAACTGTGGGGGATGATATTGTTGTAGATCGTATTTATCGTTTGTGTGTGGTCATCATTGGGGGTCTTGAGACTCGTGTAGATTTTCTACTTCTCGATATGGTCCATTTTGATGTCATTTTGGGTATGGATTGGTTGTCACCTTATCATGCTATATTGGATTGTCACACCAAGACGATGACCTTATCCTTGCTGGGGTTGCCTCTATTAGAGTGGAGAGGGACTCCTAGCCATCCTACCAGCAAGGTTATCTCTTATATGAAAGCTCAGCGTATGGTCGAGAAGGGGTGTCTAGCATATTTGGCTTATGTCCACGATTCCAGTGCGGAGGTTCCTTCCATGGATTCAGTACCAGTTGTTTGTGAGTTTCCAGAGGTTTTTCCTGCAGACCTGCCGGGGATGCCACCCGACAGGGATATCGATTTCTTTATTTACTTGGCTCTGGGCACCCAACCTATTTCCATTTCGCCATACCGTATGGCCCTGCCAGAGTTGAAAGAATTAAAGGAATAATTGCAAGATTTGCTTGATAAGGGCTTCATTAGACCTAGTGTCTCGCCTTGGGGTGCACATGTGTTGTTTGTGAAGAAGAAAGATGGATCGATGAGGATGTGTATAGATTATCAATAGTTGAACAAAGTCACCATCAAGAACAAGTATCCATTGCCGAGGATTGATGATTTATTTGATTCGCTTCAGGGTACCAAGGTGTTTTCGAAGATTGATTTGAGATCTGGCTACCATCAGTTGAGAATTAGGGCATCTGATGTCCCTAAGACAACTTTTTGGACTCGGTACGGGCATTATGAGTTTTTGGTGATGTCTTTTGGGTTGACAAATGCCCTAGGAGCATTCATGGATTTGATGAACCGAGTGTTCAAGCCTTATTTGGACTCCTTTGTGATCGTGTTTATTGATAATATCTTGATCTACTCCCTCAATCGAGAGGAGCATGAGCAGCATCTCAGGATTGTACTTCAGACTCTGAGAGCCAACCGGTTGTATGCTAAATTTTCAAGTGCGAGTTTTGGTTGGATTTAGTCACTTTCTTGGGGCATGTTGTATCAGCAGATAGAATTCAGGTAGATCCTAAGAAGATTGAGGCAGTTCAGAACTGGCCTAGACCCACTTCAACTACGTAGATCAGGAGTTTCTTGGGTTTGACGGGCTATTACCGTCGATTTGTGGAAGGGTTTTCATCAATAGCAGCCCCATTGACCAGGTTGACCCAGAAGGGTGCCCCGTTCAGATGGTTAGACGAGTGTGAGTCGAGCTTTCAGAAGCTCAAGACTGCTTTGACTACAGCGCCGGTGTTGGTGTTGCCCACAGGTGCAGGATCTTATACGGTATATTGTGATGCATCCTGTATTGGGCTCAGTGCGGTATTGATGCAGGAGGGCAAGGTGATTGCATATACGTCACGGCAGTTGAAGGTTCATGAGAAGAATTACCCTGTCCATGACTTAGAGTTGGCAACCATTGTTCATGCGCTGAAGATTTGGAGGCACTATCTTTACGACGTATCGTGTGAGGTCTTCACTGATCATCGGAGCCTTCAATATTTATTCAAGCAAAAGGATCTCAATTTGAGGCATAAGAGATGGTTGGATCTATTGAAAGACTATGATATCACTATTTTGTACCACCCCAGGAAGGCCAATGTGGTGGCCAACGCCTTGAGTAGAAAGGCAATGAGTATGGGCAGCCTTGCGTTTATTCTAGTCGGTGAGAGGCCACTTGCATCAGATATTCAGACTTGGCCAACCAGTTTGTGAGGTTGGATATTTCAGAGCCTAGCCGTATTCTAGCTTGTACAGTCTCTCAGTCTTCCTTGTTTGAGCGTATCAGAGATCGGCACTATGACGAATCTCATTTGTTGGTCCTTAGGGACACAGTGCGACACGGTGGTGCCAAATAGGTTACTGTTGGAGATGACAGAGTCTTGAGGATGCAGGGTCGTGTTTGCGTTCCTAATGTGGATTGACTTCGTGAGTTGGTTCTTGAGGAGGCCCACAATTCCCGATATTTTATTCACCCGGGTGCCGCCAAGATGTATCAGGACTTACGACAACATTATTGGTGGAGGAGGATGAAGAAGGATATAGTTGCTTATGTAGCTCAATGTCTAAATTATCAGCAAGTAAAGTATGAGCATCATAGACCCGGTGGTTTTCTTTAGCAGATAAATATTCTTGAGTGGAAGTGGGAGCGTATCACTATGGATTTCGTTGTTGGACTCCCACGGACTCAAAGGAAGTTTGATGAGCGCATTTCATCCCTGTAGTAGTTACCTATTCTTCAGAGCGGTAGGCAGAGATTTACATTCGCGAGATCGTCCGTCTTCACGATGTGCCCGTGTCTATCATTTCTGATCGAGGTATGCAGTTCACCTCGCACTTCTGGAGGGCAGTACAACATGAGATGGGCACGCGGGTTGAGTTGAGCATAACGTTTTATCCTCAGACGGACGGACAGTCTGAGCGCACTATTCAGATCTTGGAGGATATGCTGCGTGCATGTGTTATAGACTTCGGAGGATCGTGGGATCAGTTCTTGCCCCTTGCAGAGTTCGCCTACAACAACAACTACCAGTCTTGCATTCGGATGGCTCCCTATAAGGCATTATACGACAGGCGGTGCCGGTCGCCAGTTGGGTAGTTTGAGCCGGGGGAGGCTCGGTTGTTGGTACATATCTAGTACATGATGCCTTGGATAAGGTCAAGATTATTCAGGATCGACTTCGCACAGCTCAGTGTAGGAAGAAGAGTTATGACGATCGCAAAGTTTGTTATGTTGCATTCATGGTCGGGGAGAGAGTGTTGCTCCGTGTATCACCCATGAAGGGTGTAATGAGATTCGGAAAGAAGGGAAAGTTAAGCCCTAGGTATATCAGACCTTTTGAAATTCTGGCGAGAGTGGGAGAGGTTGGTTACATGCTTGCCTTGTCACCAGGGTTATCAGCAGTTCATCCGGTGTTCCATATGTCCATGCTTCAGAAGTATCACGGCGACCCGTCCCATGTGTTAGATTTCAGATCTGTCCAGTTGGACAAGGATTTGACTTACGAGGAGGAGTCGGTGGCTATTCTAGCCCGACAGGTTCGACAGTTGAGGTCTAAGAGTTATCCTTCAGTTCGAGTGCAATGAAGAGGTCAGCCTGTTGAGGCAGTTATTTGGGAGTCTGAGTCACATATGCAGAGTAGATATCCATATTTTTTCACCAGTTCAGGTACCTTTCTATGTCCGTTCGAGGACGAACGGTTGTTTTAGAGGTGGAGAATTTGATGACCCGATAGGTCATCTTATATTTTAGAACCTAATTCTGTATTTTGAGGTCTCAAAAACCTAATTTTATCCTTTCTTGATTTGCGTGCACAATCCGGGTGTTCTTCCGGAAGGTTTATATGTTAAAAACTGATAAAAATAAGAATTTTTACCTTAAAAATTAATTTGAGTTGACTTCAGTCAACGCTTTGAGTAAACGGACCGGGATCCGTGTTTTGACGGTCCCGGTTGGTCCGTATCGAAATATGGGACCTCGGCGTATGCCCGAAATCGAATTGAGAGGTCCCTAGCTTGAGTTATGAATTTTTGTTGAAAATCTAAAAATTTAATGGTTTTTAAGAATTAACTGATGTTTGGAATTATTGATTCCGGGTCCGTATTTTGGTTCCGGAGCCCGGTACAGGTCCACTATAATATTTATGACTTGTCTATCGAATTTGGTGAGAAACAGAGTTGATTTGACGTGATTCGGACGTTCGGTGTGAAAATAGAAGTTTTAAAGTCTTCTTGAAAATTTCCTTTGATTTGGTATCTGATTCCTAGCTCTAGGTGTTATTGTGGCGATTTGATCGTGCGAGCAAGTTCGTATGATGTTTTTAGACTTGTGTGCACTTTTGGTTTAGGGCCTCGAGGGCTCGAGTGAGTTTCAGGTAGGCTACGGAGTGAAATATTGGACTTAGAGCATTGTTGGTGTGCTTCGGTTTTATTGCAGGCCTCAGATCTCACAATTGCGAGGTCAATCATCGCAATTGCGACCACTGATGGGTTCGCATTTGCGAAGAGTAGCTGGGAAGGCCTTAGTTCGCATTTGCGAACAAAGCTTCGCACTTGCGAAGAGGGACAAGGGGAGACAGTGATCGCAAATGCGATCAAATAGTCGCATTTATTTGATCGCATTTGCGGAGATCATTGTTCGCATTTGCGAACCATTCTTCGCATTTGCAAAGAAAGCAGAAGTGTGGAGAGCTTCGCATTTGCGATGGTTTCTTTGCATTTGCGGGGTTCGCATTGGTTGCAAATGCGACATCTGCACCTGATCAAATATGACTTAGACGAGATTTTTGGTTCATTCTTCAAATTTTGAAACTCAAGAACCCTAGAGGTGATTTTCAACTAGTTTCTTTCAATCTTTCACTACTTTTTCTAAGATTTCAACCTAAAATCTAGGTTTTTCATTGTGAAAATTGGGGGTTGGGGTAGAATTAAGGATTTTTGCATGATTGGAATTTAGACCTCGAATTGAGGTCGGATTTCGAAATAAAGTATATAATCGGACTCTGAGTGAATGGATTTTGGTCCAAACCTCAGGTTTTGACCAAGCGGGCCCGGTGTCGATTTTTGACTTTTTGGGGAAAAATTTGCGGAATCTAATTTTATGCATTGTAATTGATTTCTTTAGCAATATTTGATATTATTGAGTCGTTTGTGGATAGATACGAGTAGTTTGGAGGCGGATTCTAGAGAAAAAAGCGATAATTGAGCATTGGGTGGCCTTTGGAGCGAGGTAAGTATTGTGTATAACCTTGACTTGAGGGAATTGGGAACCCTCAGACTGTTTGCTTTGTGAAATTCATGTGAGCGGCGTATATGTGAGGTGACAAGTACTCATGCGCCGCAAATTTATCTGTTTTCCCTGTTTCTCCCGTTTTTCTCATATTGTCTCTTTCCCTGTCTTAATTGTTATGATACTTTATTGGTGTTCCCATGCCTAATTGCTACGTGTCACACATTGTTTCCTCCGGTTAATGATATTAGTTCTTCCATAGTTTCATTATCTCATGTTATTTGCTTAAGCTGGTTTACCGGTACCTTTCTGTTGTAGGTTCTGAATTGATCTCGTTGTGTAGTATTATTTATGTGGATTTTCATGGTGTACAAGTTTCCTATTTGCTTCGATTTGGAGTTTAAGTATTGTGAAGGGTTTCTGTGATTTAAATTATGAAATTTCTGTACATACTCAGTAATTAATATTGATATGGTAGGATCAGGTTGCACGCCGCAACATGAGGAATAAGGGTGATATATTGAGGTGGAATAAGGGTGAATTTATACTGTACGGTGGGAACGGATTGCACGCCGTAACATGTGTAATAATGGTGGATTGTTTGGTGGAATAAGGGTGAACTATGATTGTGTTATTGTGATACGGTGGGAACGAGTTGCACGCTGCAACAGGTGTAATAAGGGTGGATTGTTTGGTGGAATAAGGGTGAACTATGATTGTGTTATTGTAATACGGTGGGAACGGGTGCACGATGCAACATGTATAATAAGGGTGGATTGTTTGGTGGAATAAGGTGAACTATTATTGTGTTATTGTGATACGGTGGGATCGGATTGCGCGCCGCAACAACCTATGTGTTTATGTTTCCCTGAGCTGTGTTAGCCTTACGGTATTCTCTTTTGCACTTAAGGATGAGTAATTTCTGAACACTGTTGATATATCTCCGGGAGTTGTTGTATTTCTTGCAATTTGCTGCTTTCTTCTATGCTGTATTTCCTATTCTGCTTTTATTATATATACTGCGTACAAGTTGTAGTGTGAGTGACTGGCCTTAGCCACGTTACTACTTCGTCGAGGATAGGCTCGACACTTACCAGTACATGGGGTCGGTTGTAATGATACTGCACTCTGCACTTCCTGTGCAGATTTTAGTGCTGGTCTGGATTCATCCGACAGGATACCCTAGGTAGATCTACTGGTGTCCGCAGACCCTGGAGTCCCCTTCTAGCCATTGCATTTTACTGTTTCTTTCCTTGCGAAAACAATTGTATTTCTTTCAGACATTTACCTGAAGAAAAATTTTAGAAGTTCGTGAATTGTGACTCCAGATCCGTGTAGTAGTATATATATAAAAAGTGACTTAATGATTCTCTAATGTTGGCTTACCTAGCAAGTGAAATGTTAGTCACCATCAAAGCCTAGACTAAAAAAGAAATAGGTTCACATAAATTGAAATAAAGGGAGTATAACATTTGACTAGTTTCGAGTCGTTTGGCAACGAGTTGAGGCTTTATGACGAATTTGAGGATCGGAGGTGAGCTTGAGAATGAGGTAAGTCTCTTGCCTAACCTTGTAAGAGGGAACTCATCCCGTGAGGTGTATTTTGTTGTGAATTACTTATGTGGGGAGCTACATATGCACTAGGTGACGAGAGCCCGTGCGTAGCTATATTCGATGTGATGTCCGGATAGTCTTAGATTTACATCATATCTTGTTTGCACTGTTATGTTGATTATGCATATTAATTATCTTGAATAGAGCTGAGATTAAGAATTTTTAGATTTAAAGTCTCTAGTTTGAATTTCTTATGTTTGAGAAGAATTGAAGAATTTTATAATAACTTTGATAAATCCATGTTCACTCGCGTCACAAGTATTTTCGCGAGTGAGGTAAATTTCCTCTACTCTCATGGGAGAGGGTCATTCACCTCGGCAGGTTAACAGATGCATCTATGATTTGTGCTGTTCGACCCTCGACAGTGCACACAGTATATTTCTGGATCGGGTCGTACGACCTCGACATAAATCGTGCATGATAATACTCGAAGCCTAATTATACTTGGTATTAATTTATGGCTTAAGCGGTTGTAATTATTTAAATGACATGAATTGACTTGGAATTTATTATTAGTGAAAGAATTATTATTCACTGCTAGTTACTGAGTTGTATTCATTATTTACATAATTCTTGCTTATTTATAATTCCTGCATTTTATTGTTAGCCCATAGTAAGTGTCGATGTCGACCCCTCATTACTACTTCTTCGAGGTTAGACTAGATACTTACTGGGTACATGTTGTTTATGTACTCACGCTACACTTTTGCACTAACTGTGTAGGTTCTGAGGCAGTTGCATCTGGTGGTTATCCCGACGTGCACTCCTGATACCCCGAGACTTAGCGGTGAGCTGCTTCCCGAGCCCGTTCTGCAGCACCCGAAGTATTTTTTGTGTGTTTTGTTTTCTGTCTATTTTATTTCAGGTAGTAGCTTAGTGTTTTTGTATATTCTACTAGTAGCTCAGACACTTGTGACACCAGGTCTTGGAATTTAGCTAGTAGACACTTGATGGTTTTGAGTATTTACTTCACCACATTTGTTCTTATAATTGTTTACACTTTATTTTACTAAACTTCTCACATCTCATTTATTTAATAATTAAAAATCAACTATTTCTAAAATGTTAAAAGAATAAACACGTGGTTAGTGCACGGTTGGCTTGCCTAGCGGCGACGTTAGGTGCCATCACGACCTGTAGGGAAATTGGGTCGTAATAATATGGTATCAGAGCACTAGGTTCACGTAGGTCTCACAAGTTATGAGCAGACCTAATAGAGTTTTGTGGATCGGTGCGGAGACGTCCGTACTTATCTTCGGGAGGCTATAGGGTGTTAGAAAACTACTCTTTTCTTCATCTCCTATCGTGCAGTTGATGTTGTGCTAAGTATCATTCTCTTATTCTCTCACAGATGGTGAGAACGCGCGCGGAAGATATACCCGATCATGGAGGGGTTACTCCCCTTGTTGCTAGAGGCCGAGGGAGGGCTCCAACTCATAGTAGAGGATGAAGGCGTCTTAGAGTTGTTCCAGTCATGCCACTAGTGGATCCAACAGAGAATCCTATTATTGATGAGTAGGGTAAGGTGCCTGCAGCAGAGCCAGCCCCGGTGGATTTCACGTCCGCACCGGGATTCTAGGAGGTCATGGGCCGTATGCTGCGGTTCATGGATTCTATGACTTAGGCTGGCTTATTTCTAGTAGACCCAGACACATCTTAGGCGGAGGGGGGGAGCATAGACCCCTACCACTCAGGCTCCAAGGCATGCAGTTGCCGTATATCAGACCTCGGGAGCACTACCCGTGGGCGGAGCTCAGCCAGTTGCAGCAGCTATACCTGAGCGTATACGAGTTGCGGCCATCGATCCGCAGAGGCTATTGGACAGATGGACCATGCTACATCCTCTTGTCTTTGGAGGTGAGAGACATGAGGACCCCTAGGACTTTATTGATCGGTGCAGGGACAAACTTCAGAACATGAGGATATTGGAGTCCCATGGGGTGGACTTTACCATATTTCAACTGGTGGGCAGGGACCTCTCGGCAGACCAACAGGTTCTCTTCCCATGACCTGGGATCAGTTTATACGCCTCTTCTTGGACATGTATATTCCACCCTCTCATACGGAAGAGTTATGATTTCAGTTCGAGCAGCTCCAGCAGGGCCAGATATCGGTGATCGACTATGAGGCGCGATTCTCTGAGTTGTCTCGCCATGCACTTATGATACTTCTGACCAATGAGGAAAGAGTGCAGAGGTTTGTTGCAGGTTTGCACTCTGGTAGCCAGGCCACTATAGCCCGAGAGGTTGAGATAAGGACTTCTTACGAGCTAGTTGTAGATATAGCTCAGAGGATCGAGGGTGTTCGTCAACGGGGCCGAGAGCAGGCGACGAGTGATAAGTGATTTAGATATTCTGGAGAGTTCAGTGGTGCCTCGGCTGGGGGCAGGGGTCAGTTCGTGAGGGATCTGTCTAGCAGGCCTACATATCTCTGGTCTGACCTTCACGAACAACTTTATTTCAGCTACCAACTTCAAAGCTTGATCTCGTCTCTCTTCTTTCGAAAGTTTAGTACTATTATTGTTGGCATGGAAGGAGTTCCAGCACCGCCACCTCCTAGGGGTGTTCTAGTGCGACCCTATTTCAGTGCCATACCAGAGAGTTCCTACCGGCCACCATCTATTCAGGGTTCCTCCAGTGGGTATTCAGGATATCAGGGTCAGACTTTCGGTCAGCAGTCTGCTGTTCCGAGGGGTTGTTATGAGTATGAGGATACTGGCCACATAAAGAGGTTTTGTCCCAGATTTCAGGGCAAGGTAGTGCAGCAGGGACATAAACCTATGATTACAGCACCAGCTACAGCACCAGTCGTCCGGTCGCCCAGAGGCGGAGAGAAGGTGGGTAGGGGCCGTCCTAGAGGTGGAGGTCAAACATGTGGAGGCCATTCAGGTGGCACTCCGACTAGATTCTATGCTTTTCAGGCCAGACCAGATATAATGGCCTTAGATGCCATGATCACATGTATTATTTCCGTCTGCGGTATGGATACTTTGGTACTATTTGATCCAGGGTCT
Source organism: Nicotiana otophora (assembly GCA_000715115.1). Lineage (NCBI taxonomy): Eukaryota > Viridiplantae > Streptophyta > Magnoliopsida > Solanales > Solanaceae > Nicotiana > Nicotiana otophora. Next base: position 130,514 of record AWOL01S0041895.1, on the reverse strand, counting down.
ACATATTCATATATTTCATCTCTGTTTGATCATTTCATGGGTGTTACTTGTGAGTCCTTGGGTACTCCTATTTATGTGTCCACACCAGTGGGCGATTATGTTGTTGTGGATCGAATATATCGGTCATGCATTGTTACTTTCTGTGGTTATGAGACCCGAGAGGATCTTTTGTTACTCGATATGACTTTTGAGGTCATCCTGGGCCTGGATTGGTTGTCTCCATATCATGCCATCCTTGATTTCCATGCCAAGATTGTTACCTTGGCAATACCAGAGTTGCCTAGATTAGAGTGGAAGGGTTCGTCTGTCAGTACATCTAGTCGGGTTATCTCCTTTCTGAAGACTCGACACATGGCCGAGAAGGGGTGTTTGGCTTATCTAGTTTATGTTCGAGATACTACTGCAGAGACTCCGACGATGGATTCAGTGCCTGTGGTCTGAGAATTCTTCGATGTGTTTCCTTCTGATCTTCTAGGCATGCCACCAGACCGTGATATTGATTTCTGTATTGATTTGGCTCCAGGTACCCAGCCTATATCTATTCCACCGTACTGCATGGCCCCGAAAGAGTTGAAATAATTAAAGGAACATCTTGAGGAGTTTCTAGTAAAGGGGTTTGTTAAAGCCCAGCCGAGTTCTTGCATGCATCGTTGCCCAGTCTTCACTATTCAAGTAGATCAAGGCTTGCCAGTATGACGATCCGAACTTATTGGTTCTCAAAGAGACGGTACTACAAGGTGGTTCCAAAGAGGTTACTATCGATGAGGATAGTATTCTACGACTCCAGGGTCCTCTATGTGTCTTTAATGTTGATGGCTTGAGGGAGAAGATCATAGAGGAGGCACACAGTTCTCGGTATTCTATTCATCCAGGTGCTACAAAGATGTATCGCGACCTGAGGTAGCATTATTGGTGGCGGAAGATGAAAAAGGACATAGTTGAGTATGTAACGAGGTGCCTTAATTTCCTATAGGTTAAGTACGAGCATCAGAGGCCAGGTGGCCTACTCCAACAGATGGTTATACCTGAGTGGAAATGGGAGTGCATTGCTATGGATTTCATAGTTAAATTACCGCAGACCTTGCGGAAGTTTGATGCAGTTTGGGTTTTTGTTGACAGGTTGACTAAGTCAGCACACTTCATTCCGGTTGTGACCACGTATTCTTCAAAGAGGTTGGCCCGGATTTACATCTAGGAGATTGTTCGGCGGCATGGTGTGCCTGTTTCCATCATATCAGATAGAGGCCCTCATTTTACTTCACACTTTTGGAGAGTAGTACAGAGTGGGTTGGGGACCCGGGTAGAGCTCAGCACAACCTTTCATCTGCAGACCGACGGACAGTTGGAGCGTACAGTTCAGATATTGGAGGATATGCTCTAAGCATGTGTGATTGACTTCGGAGGGCAGTGGGATCTATTCTTGCCTCTAGCCGAGTTTGCTTACAACAACAGTTATTAGCCCAACATCGAGATGGCTTGATTTGAGGCTTTATATGGTCGGCGATGCCGTTCGCCCATCGAATGGTTTGAGCCTGGCGAGGATAAGTTATATGGTACTGATTTAGTAAAGGATGCCTTGGAAAAGGTAAAGTTGATTCAGGAGCGACTTCACCCAGCACAGTCCAGACAGAAGAGTTACGCGGATCAGAAGGCGCATAATTTATCATTTATGGTGGGCGAGAAGGTTCTCTTGAAGGTCTCCCTGAAAAAGGAATCATGAGGTTCTAAAAGAAGGGCAAGTTGAGCCCAAGGTTTATAGGTCCATTTGAGGTGTTGAGGCGAAATGAGGAGGTTGCTTATGAGCTTGCTTTGCCTCCCAGTCTATCTGGAGTTCATCCGGTTTTCCACATGTCTCCGTAGGTATCATGCCGACATATCGCATTTGTTAGACTTCAGCACGATTCAACTAGATAAGAGCCTGGGGTTACAAGGAGGAGCCAATTGGCATTGTTTACATGCAGGTTCGACAGCTGAGGTCCTAGAATATTTCTATAGTAAAAGTTCAGTGGAGGGGCCAACCAGTCGAGGAGGCGACTTGGGAGACCCAGAAGGACATGCGGAGCAGATATCCACACTTATTCGGCACTTCAGGTACAATTCTAGACCCGTTCGAGGACGAATATTTGTTTAAGAGGTGGAGAATGTAATGACCCGATCGGTCATTTTGCTTCCTAGATCTCCGTTCCCTTAAATAAGACTCTCCATATGTGCTTTTACTATTTTATGACTTGCAAGTATGGTTAGTTCGGAATTTGGAAAGGTTCAGGTTGAAATCGAAATACTTGGTTCCTTAATGTTGGTTAAAAAGGGCTAAGTTTGACTTGAGTCAATATTTTGGGTAAACGACTTCAAAACCAGGATTTGACAATTCCAATAGATTTGTATGATGATTTTGGACTTGGGCGTATGTCCGGACCGGGTTTTGGATGACCCGGAAGCGTTTCGGCGCTTAATGTTGAACGTTGGCTTATTGAAGGTTTAAAAAGTTCTTTAAATTTAGTTTGGAGTAGGTTTTGGTGTTATCGAGGTCTGTTTGGGATTACGAGCCTGTAAATAGTTCCGTATGATGATTTAACATTTGCACGTAAAATTTTGTGTCATTCCGACTAGCCTAGGTATGATTCGGCGTGTTCAGAGCAAGTTGGAAGAAGTTGAAGTTCATAAATTGATTCAATTTGGTTTGCGGTACAATTCTTAGTTTTGGTGTTGTATTTCGCGTTCCGAGGGTTCGATCAAGTCCGTCTCATATTTATAAATTTGTTGGTATGTTTGGATGAGGCCTCGGGGGCCTCGGGTGCAATCAGGACGATGCACAGATCGATTTAGAGCTCAAAAGGGCCGCTGGTGCACCAATTCTGGTGTGCCCGCACCTGCTAGGTTTTGGCCGCAGGTGCGAGCTCTTGGCTGCAGAAGTGGCTTTGAAAAATTGGCCAGTGGTCCGCAGAAGCGGAGAAGCACGGGCAGAAGTGGTGTTGCCTCTGCGATGAGTAGCCCACAGGTGCGAGGGGGGCCACAGATGCGCTTCACCATCCGCAGAAGCGGGACCGCAGAAGCGGGATCCCGTCCGCAAAAGTGAAACCAACCAGCCTAGGCATTTCCGCAAAATCGGACCTTGTTCCGCAGAAGCGGTGCCGCGGATGCAGCCCTGTGACCGCAGATGCGGAAGTCCTGGAGGCAGAAGGCTTCATTTAATACGGGACTTGAGCCATTTCTAACATATTGCTCTCACTTTTTGGGCGATTTTGGAGCTTTTTGAGAGGGATTTTTACCTAGCAATTTGGAAGTAAGTAATTTCTATCAAATATGAGTTAAATACATAGATTATTGGTAGATTTTAAGATTTGTGAAAATTATTGATTTAGATGAAAAACCTAGGTTTTGATGAAAAATAAAATTTAACCACGAAAATGATTATGGAATGGGATAAAAATTATGTATTTGAGTTTGTAAGGTTATGGGTAATGATTTTATTCAAAAATTTCCGAAATCTGGACACGTGGGCCTGGGGGTAAATTTTGGGAATCTTCCAATTTGGGTTGGTTAATTACTCTAATAGTTAAATTATGAACTTTTAAGCATGCATTGACTAAATTATATAACATTTGACTAGTTTCGAGTCGTTTGGTGTGAATAACTAATTTTTGATCACACCTGAATTCTATACTATTTTAGTATAAATATTTCTTTTCGGTCTAATCTTGATATTTTAAACTTGTATCTTACTCTTAATAGGTTTTATTTAATAAATAAATAAATTAAAAAACTAGAAAAATACTCACATTCTTACAGTATAAATTTTATTTCTAAAAAAAAAATCAAAAATATATTTATGTACTTATACATGGTATCTTTTAATTAGAATTTTAATAAGTAAGCTATAGAATCTTTCTTAGTGTATTTATCTTGGTGTAAAAAAGTGATTGTTCAATATTATTATTTTTATAATTAACCTTATCTTTTGAAATGAAAGATAAAAAAAGAAGAAGAAAAAAATAATGAAGTTAGATAAGTTTGTTAATAAACTTCCCCTTTCACGTCCTTTCCTACTTCACATCTCTCCCGTCACATGATCTGCACACACACACGATCATCTGCACACACATTATGCATAATCCACAATTCACACAATTCACGGACGAAAGAAAAAAGAAACAATTGAGTAATTAAGAAAGAAAGAGAGGAGAGAAAATAAACTTAGAGTAGCTAAAAACAAGAGCTTGAAATCGGCATCTTCTTCGCGTCAAAGCGCCGCATTTAAGTTCGTTATCTTCACATACAAAATAAGTAGCTTTCTTCTACTCCTTTTAATCACTAGCTACTTGTTTTAGCCACAAAAAAAGAAGCTATTCTTCACCGAAAACCACCTTGAAATAGCTGCTAATACAGATCCAATAACTATCTCAAAAATCAACCACAAACACTCGTTAAACCCAACAAAAATAGCTACGAAAATGACCTAAAAACAATCCCCTTTTCGCACAAAAGGAGCAGCTCCAAAATTGAGTGAAGCGAGGTCGTCGAGTCTTCGATCGAGGTCTTGTTTGAGATTCACGGTTCCGATCCCGTAAGCTTCGTATTGATATGTTCTAAACTGATGTGATTAGTAGTTATTGATTTTTATATGTAAAATTTCATTATAAATTGAAGAAAGTGTCGTATTGAGGTGCATTCTTAATCCTTCATCTATTGCTTTTGCCCCTTTTTAATTCGTATATGGTTTCTGCCGTAAGATTTGGATGAACGATGATACTTTTTCCTTATATATATATCGTTGCAGATTTTACTATAATAGCTTACTTAGTTTAAATCTACTAGTAATTGGTCTAAATTGATAAGTGTGCCATTTTGATTACGTAATTGGGATGTGTAATGATCTTTTGGTTTCATTTCATTATTTTAGATGATTACTAATTTATAGATTATCGCCTGGCTTGTTTAATAATTAAAATTCCATAATTATCAAATGCTTCCAACAACTTAGATATATCAACGATCTTGCTAATTCCCCTTAATTAAATTTTACACTTCATCCACAAAGGACTTTCGTAACTCATGACCTCACAATAATCTCAAATGTAACGAAAATAAACAATTCATGAATACGTTAGTGTGCTTTTAGGAACACTCTTAATTAATAAAATTATCGTAATTATGTATACGTTCGCGTGACATAATTACGATTTCCAAAATTAAAACTAAGGTATGCGTTCGCGCAACTTTGGGCAAAACAATCTTAATAATAATAAAGTGTTATCAATTGTGTACACGTATGCGTGACATGATTTTGACATACAAAACAAAACGAATACTCGCACATGTGGTACGTTTCAAGATAATTCCATAATTATAAATATAGAGTAGTCTTAGATTTACATCATGTCTTGTTTGCACTGTTATGTTGATTATGCTTATTAATTGTCTTGAATAGAGCTGAGATTAATAATTTTTAGATTTAAAGTTTCTAGTTTGGATTTCTTATGTTTGGGAAGAATTGAAGAATTTTATAATAACTCTGATAAATCCATGTTCGCTCGTGTCGCAAGTAGTTCCGCGAGCGAGGTAAATTTCCTCTACTCTCATGGGAGCGGGCCGTTCACCTCGGTAGGTTAATAGATGCATCTATGGTTCGTGCCGTTCGATCCTCGGCAGTACACACAATATATTTCTGAATCGGGCCGTACGACCTCGGCATAAATCGTGTGTGATAACACTCGCAGCCTAATTATACTTGGTATTAATTTATGGATTGAGCGGTAATAATTATTTAAATGACAAGAATTGACTTGGAATTTATTATTAGTGAAAGAATTATTATTCAATGTCTGTTACTAAGTTGTATTAATTATTTACATAATTCTTACTTATTTATAATTCCTGCATTTTATTGTTAGCCTATAGTAAGTGTCGATGTCGACCCCTGGTCACTACTTTTTCGAGGTTAGACTAGATACTTACTGGGTACATTTGTTTATGTACTCACGCTAAACTTCTGCACTAACCGTGCAGGTTTTGAGGCAGGTGCATCTGGTGGTTATGTTTTGAGGCAGGTGCATCTGGTGGTTATCCCGACGCGCACTCCTGATACTCCGAGACTTAGCGGTGAGCTGCTTCCCGAGCCCATTCTGCAGCACCCGAAGTCTTTCTTTGGTGTTTTGTTTTTTGTCTATTTTATTTCAGACAGTAGCTTAGTGTTTTTGTATATTCTACTAGTAGCTAATACACTTGTGACACCAGGTCTTGAAATTTCGCTAGTAGACACTTGATGGTTTTGAGTATTTACTTCACCACATTTGCTCTTATAATTGTTTACACTTTATTTTACTAAACTTCTCACCTCTTACTTATTTAATAATTAAAAACTAACTATTTCTAAAATGTTAAAAGAATAAACACGTGGTTAGTGTACCGTTGGCTTGCCTAGTGGCAACGTTGGATGCCACCACGACAGGTAGGAAAATTAGGCCGTGACATCTTCATCTTCTTCTGTCATGCTCATGCCCTTTTTAAACAAGTCGTTTCGGATTGGTATTCCTTGGCAACAATAATATAGAGACAATCCGATGAAATGAATCTATTTGTTTTTGGTTTTAATTGTTTTGATTGCGATTGGTTAAATTTAATCTGTAATATACATATATTTTTACTATTTTTCTCCGCTCTTTATTTCTTTGAATCGATCCGCGTATCGCGCGAGTACATATACTAGTTTTTATTAATATTAGAACAACAATTGGTATTTTGACTACGAATAATTTAAGAATAAAACTAATAATCCATGCTAAATTTACAAGATATTTTTAGATATTCTTCCTTAATTAGGATAGGCATACCATTGTGGGGTACTTAAGATAAAACATACACATTGCCTCTGTAAGGACATAATGATCAGACCTCAAGAAAAGGATCTAGATATTACCATTTATTGTATAGAGTAATGTAAAAGAGGTTAGTAAAAGTTCCCATAACCATGGTTAAGTCATCAACTTGATAAGGAACTTTATTTTATTTGAACATGTAAAACACTTGGATATTTGTCAAATATTCTGAGCATATAATTATTTAATTATTTGCCTCACACTAAACAAGTAAATTAAAAATTCCGTGAGCTGAGCTGGTCATCTATAACATGGGATTATTGGAAAGGCAGATAGTGGTAATGACTTCTTTGATCATTTCGTTATATTTATTAATTCTTTTTTCCGGAGGAAAAATCCAATTCTTCAAATTATTTTGCAGGGACGGTCCATCAACAGATTTAAGATTATAAACTAAATAGGATATAGTTTAGAATTTGTAAAAATGGCACGAGATAACCACTCCAAATGGTTGTTATTTAGGAATTAGTCAGCGCGTTCTAAATTTCAGTTTTTCAGGACAAAAATATCCTGAATTGTCCCGAAATTAAGATTTTTAGTTTAAAATTTCAGGACAAAATAAGTACTGACTAATATCTAAATAACATCCCTGAGAATGACTATCTGCGTACCTGCCCTTAGAATTTTGCAGAAAATTAGTAGGCGTTTGGACATCAATTCCAAAAGAAAATTCAAAAATTTAGGTTTCTATTCAACAAAAAATTAAGGCCATGTCACATTGCTTTGATTGGAGGTCTCACAGCAACTGCCTCTTATCAACCTTAGGAAGTAAAAGGCCATCTTTTTCAACCAAAGAGATGTTAGTTTCAACATGCATCTAATTATTTGATTAAGAAAAGGTATTTTTCAGGAGTAAAATGATAAAAGACTACCCAAGTGTACTTAAATTTGAAAATATGAAAATACCCTTCCTTTTATAGACCCTTCCTTTTTTTATATAATCATCTTATATATAGAATTTGCTTATCCGGTTAATTTAGATTCATTTTATGTGTATGATTTATTAAAGAAAAATTTGTCCGGGATTTTTTTAAAATTCCCATAGCTTGTTTAGAATGATCTTCAACATAATACATAATACTATTATTTTTTGTCTTTTCAACGTTCATATATATATATATATATATATATATATTATTATCTTTTATTAGCCAAACAAGCATAATAATCACAAGTAACAACTTGTTGGATGATTGTTATGTATCGCTTCATAATGTATTGTATAATATTGTATTATATTGTACTGTATCGTTTTGATGTATACAATATTTGGATAGATTGTATTGTTTGTCGTCGTTTCATAATGTATGCACCAAAAATATGAAAAATAAACTTGTAATATTATAAAGAAAAAATAAAATATAAGGTAGAATTATTATATAAAAATGTAGGGTTGGATATAAAATAGAATGTATATAAATATATAAAGCCCGGCAATACAAACCTAACGTGGCATCTCTCAAATACCAAGGTTTCTATTTATCTCTTTTCTTAGAGCTTTGCCTTTTTAAATAAAGAAAAAATCGTTTTCGACTGAGAAATAAACTGTCTCGTATTTTTGTAAATTCCATCGGTTACTGTCGCTTCTCCTTACATGCCTTTCGTAATAGTCGCTAACTCTCCCTCTCTTAATTACCATACTTGCTTTCTCTTCAATCCTCTGTGTTTTATTACTCATTCTGTTTTCCCAATCGCCACAGAGGAGTTGTTTCTCTCGATTCTCAAGGTAAATCTCTTCTTTATGGTTTTGAAACATAGTTTTTCTCTTTCATGTTTAGTTTGTTTTCTCCGCGTTCTACCTGCAAGTGAAGGTATCTCTATTATTATCTATTCCCAATTTCAATATTTTAATTTTTTGTTATTTTATTATTCAATGAGTATTCTTTGTTTGTTGTTGTTAACTCTTGGAATATTTCACAAAATTTTTAACTGTTGCTTATTGCAAGTGCTTACTAACAGGACATGTTACGGTGACGCCCATGAAGTGTTCGACAAAAAACCCTATAGAGATACATTTTCCATGGCTGCAGGACAAACCACTCAACAGATGCAGGTCAGTAATTGTTTTACACTCTTGTATAGTGTGGAGAAAAACGAAACAAACGTCCTTGAATAATTGTGATCGTTCAATTATACAACAACAACAACAACCTAGTATAATCCCACTAGTGGAGTATGGGAAGTGTAGTGTGTACGCAGACCTTACCCTTGCCCTGGGGTAGAGAGGCTGTTTCCGATAGACCCTCGGCTCCCTCCCTCCAAGAATTCCCCACCTTGCTCTTGGGGTTACTCGAACTTACAACCTCTTGGTTGGAAGTGGAGGATGCTCAGCTGTATAATTGATAGTTCAATTATACAATGTCTCTAAATGTTCATTATAGTTTAGTCATATGGAGTTTCGATTATTAGATTCTTAACTTCCTGTTAATTCATATTTTCTTTTGATTATACCGAATTCTTGTATATTAGTATTACTATATTTTCCTGTTATTATTTACTGCTCTACTCTTTCATGTTCTTATTTACGAGCGACTAATGCATTTAACATACAAGCAACATTTTAATGATCAGAAAATGACTTATTTGCAGCAACATTGCAATGCTTAGGAAATCTGTTTTTACATTTTTTTCATATTCTTGCCTTTTTATCGAAGTGTTCTCTCTCTTCCTTAGATCATGTTGTTTCTGTCTTTTTGGGGGGTTTGACATTTAAATGAAGCATAAAGATAGCTTATACGGTGATCAGCTTTTATACAATGGGGATTGGGGGTGGGGGGTGGGGTGAGGGATAACGGAAATGCCTATCTAACAGCTATCAGAACGGTTAAAACTTATTAAAATAAAGGTGACAATTAAAGTTGCAAAACCAGTAGTTTCTCTCACACCCCATTTTAACCTTAATTTTCAATCAACCCATTATAATTGCCCACCACAACGGGGCAATATCAATCTAATGGGGACAAAATTGTTTTGTGATGCTCTTAAAATTGAGAGAATGAAGCTTGTGAAGAGAGCACTCAATGGTGCGATGATATAAACTACATGCACTTACTCTTGCAAAAGATGCAGTATCAATATTTGGCAAATTTGAAGCAACAACTTGCTTTTCCTACAAATTTGGGGATGCCTTCTTATCTTTTATCATACAAGATTTGACCATGCTTGTCTTTCTCTTCATCCTCTGTTTCTTAGTACTCTTCTTTTTTTCAGATCGCCACTGAGAAGTTATTTCTCTCATTCTCAAGGTAAATCTCTTCTTTGTGATTTTGGAACATAGTTATTCTCTTTCATGTTTAGTTTGTTTCCTCTACCTGCAAGATGAAGGTATCTCTATTGTTATCTATTCCCAATTTTAATATTTAAGATTGTCTTTTGTTATTCAACTTCTGGAATATTTCACAAAATCTATAACTGTTGCTTTTGATTCTTTTTGGGTATTGGACTTTTTAGTTTCCATTGTCTCCAACATTCTTTTTCAACATAAACTTTGTGGTGGTTGATAACTTTTTCATTTGATTAGTGCTAATAGATATTTAGATCTGTTATATTAGCCGTCATGCTATGTTTGATTGTTCCTACTGTTTTTTACTTTCTATTTCACGAAAATTTGATTTTTTGGGATTTTTTCCACTTTGTTCTATTGAAAATTAAAATTTATCTTGAACTTGGAGTCCTAAGATGTCAGCGACAAGCGTAAGGCCTTGAAGACAATCTCTGCTATTCTAGGTATTGAAATAGTTGAAATTTCCTTTGTTTTCCACCAATCAAGATTTCATACTTACAAAACGTTAATGGTTTAGCTCTAATTTTCTTGCTTTTCTTTTTCCATATGAGTATGTGAATAACCTTGCAGTATAGTCAATCTGGAGCATGATTGACTCAATGGTATATTTTACTCCTTCCATATTGCTTTTCTTTTTCCATATGAGTATGTGAATAACCTTGCAGTATAGTCAATCTGGAGACAAGAGGGCTTGCTCTGATGGTAAGCAACCTCCACTCCCAACCAAGAGGTTGTGAGTTCGAGTCACCCCAAGAGCAAGGTAGGGAGTTCTTGGAGGGATGTATGCCGAGGGTCTATTGGAAACAGTCTCTCTACCTTATGGTAGGGGTAAGGTCTGCGTACACACTACCGTCCCCAGACCCCACTAGTGGGATTATACTGGGTTGTTGTTGTTGTTGTATAGTTTGCTAATCAGTCATTTATAGAATATTCTGTCAAATTGAATCCACTATTTGTTAGTATTATGTGAAATTGAAGTCATAGTTATTTTTCTACCTCCAGGCAACAGACTTTTGTATAATTGCGTCGCCCAAAGAGAAGTATAGAATCAAACATCTATTCTTTTTCTCTGAGTTGCTTTCATTCTCAAGTTTATTCTTCCTGTGGTCTATAGCCGCTCAATCTAGAGTAGTTGTCATTCTTCTCAACTTGACATTTTAGCTTTCATCACTTTAAATGACCACATTTAGAGGCTAAAATACTAGAACAAATGAAGTTGGCAGCAATTGTGTGGGAACCCCTTTGTTAAAGGGGTTGAGTCTGAGAATAGCTAGAAATCACATAATCTCTAAGGATCAACTATAGTTAGTTGGCTTGTGGTTAGTTTTCTACATGTTACGTTTATTCATTGAGGTATATCATAGTCTAATAATTAGTGTTTGTGATGTACCAAAATCTTTCAACGACATCTTTGGCAGAATTCAGTTTGCTAATTATTGAAAGAAGCCAACATTCGTCTATTCCTTAGGGAAAGAAGATAGAAGCTCATATTTTTTATACATAAAAGAACTAGGTAAGCCTGACAATGAGGGAGCAAGAGTCGTGCTTACCCTTTGAGATGGAAACAAAGATGGAGGTTCAGCGCAAATGGAGCTTTGCAAGTTCATAAATGTCTTCTACGTAGTCGAATGTATCTTAGTAGTAGGATTTACACAAAACTAAGTTTGGTTCCTTCTCTTCTTTAAAGTCTATTTGTAACGTGATAGGACTATCTTTTAAGAATTAGTGCAGTTCATGATTATTTGTTACACGATTATCAAATTTTTACTAAATTAATTTAACAAACTCAATTACTGTAGTTTTGATGCCGTTTTGTTTTTATTTTGGGTCTATTTTTAACTGGTTATTTTATTTTATTTTATTTTGAATGTGATGAGATACTTGATGATTTTTATTCCTTAATTAACTTGTGTGTAATTATCTTTAATACTGAAGTTACTCAATAATGTGTGAATCATCAAAGAATATTTTAAATGGCAGTATAATACATTAAACAACATTCCAACTGCAAAGGGTGTTATAAATAAAGGGTAAATGGTAGGAGCTTGGTTTTTAATCAAACCAATAGGTGCAACACCGCGTGTTGGATAAATTCTTACCAGGGAGGTAATTAAATTGTTGATGCTGAGGAATTAGATAACATAATAAAGCTACTTCTTCATATCCATGGTTTGGTTTTTATATATATATATATGAACTTTTTTGCTCTATATATATCTACCTTCCAAGAACAAGACTTCAATACCAAATTTTTTATTTTGTTGACGACTTGACGTTAGTCTTTTCGAACGATTCTTTGATGCTAATTGGAAAGTTTGTACGTCATTTATATAAATCTGATCTTCTAATGTACGATCAATAATACTTAATTTATTTGTTTCTTAAGATGAATTTTTCGTAACATCAAGGAGTATTAAATTGATTTTTTTAATTTTATATTAATACTTTTTAAAAAATTTCATATATAGATAAATCTTAAAATACTTCTGAGGTATAAATTATATAGATATGTTATAACTTCTAACTAAACCAAAGTTATGGACTAACGCATAAATTAACCCAAATATGTATTGTTTATAAAAAAGATTCACTAATGTCTTTTATAACCGCGCGAAGCGCGACAAATCCACTAGTTATTTAATAATAAGGGCAAGATGAGAGGAAAAAAAAGAAGGTAATGACGCGACCATTCCAAATCGGCCGTTTCATAAATGACATTTTTCGTTGTTACGTAACAACGGATATAATAATATGAAATAATAAAATTTAAGTAACAATCAAAACAAACATAATATTTAATTAAAGTAATAATACAATACAACAGGTAACCACAGTCCAAACAAGCTTTAACTTAGTTTTGCATTCCTTCAAATATTCCTCAAAATAGACGTAAAACTGTTTACCTTCTTTTCCCCCTCTCTGTCTCTCGTACATTCATTACTGTACAGAGAGAGAGAGACGAGAGGAAAAATGAATGACTATCGATCTGCATATTGGTCTTTTACCTCTAACCAATTAAACCAAAAGTTTCAATCAGGCAATTATGCAATGAAAGATTATAATCCACAACCTATTTATCACATGGAAAATAATCCACAAAGATCAACAAAATCGTCTTCAAAACCTAAATCATATACGTTACCCACAAAAAGAAACAAGAATTCAGAAGCAAAGAGGAGAAAACGTGTTGCCTCTTACAAATCCTATACCATTGAAGGTAAACTCAAGGATTCTATACGTGACAGCTTCCGTTGGATCAAGAATAAATATTCTTCCATATTGCATCGTCACTAAATACAATCGGATTTAATTTTTATATACTGACTGTAAATTCATGTTCGTACATGGGAAATACGAGCATTCGTTTAAAATTTTCCCTTTTCTTTGGATGAATTTCGAGTGAGGAAATTTTTGTATTCCTCATAAGTACACTTTTCTTCTCAATGTAATTTTGTTTTAGTAAATCATGGTGTAATTTTGGTTGAAAGTTTAACACTAGTATAATGAAAGTTTTTGGTCCAGTATCATTTCTGTCATGGGACATTTTAGTTATACAATAAATTATCTTGATTGGTGTTTGAACGTAGATATATACTCCCTCCGTCTCAAATTATCTGTCATATTTTCTTTTACACGTCTTTTAAGCAACATTACTGAGAAAGAATTTTTGACTATTTTACCTTTAAGATATAATCTATTTTTACTAAATATTTATTCTATTTATATGTCATCTCCATCTCCAAGAACAATTACTGTTAAGGGTAAAATGAGAAAAAAAATTAATTTTATCTTAAACTTCTAAAATGACAAATAATTTGAGACAACATTTTTAGAAACGGATGGAGTATATAAATGGAATAATTTAGAAATAAAAGATCAAATTAATTATGTAAGACCTCGTTTCTAAAATGGCCTGGGAATGTTTTGGCTCCTATTGTGAAAGTTGACATTTTGGAAGGATTTCATATATTTGGGTTGGAGTGAATTTCAATGCTATCGATGCCCGTTTGGGATTCTGAGTCTGGGAATGGCTCAGTATGGTGATTATAGTATTGGGAGCATGTCCGGATGTGGATTTGGAGGTCCTCGCACATGTGGTGCAATAGCCGCTTCTGTGGCTCCGCACCTGCGAAAATTCCATCGCAAGTGCGGTTCAAGCTCAGCCCAACGTTTCACGCATCTGCGGCCTGGCAGCGCTTCTGCGGCTCTTCGTGCGCATGTGCAGTCCCGCTTCTATAGAACTTGACCGCATCTGCTGTCCCAACCTTCCCCAGCCAGACCCGCTTCTGCGACCCTCTTGGCCACTTCTGCGGCTCTGCACCTGCGGCCATAAACCTCGCAGGTGCGGTTACACCAGATACCAGCTGCCTTAGCATTTTCCTTAGTCCAAAAATCAATCCGTTAAGCAATCGAAACTCACCCGAGGCCCCCGGGACCCCGTCCAATCACACCAACCAGTCTAATAACGTAACACGGACCTCCTCGAGGCCTCAAATCACATCAAACAACATCGAAATCATGAATCGCACCCCAATTCAAGCTCAATGGACTTTGAAACTTCAAACTTCTACAATCGATGCTGAAACCTATCAAATCATGTACGATTGACCTCAAAATTTGCACACAAGTCATGATCGATATTACATACCTACTCCAACTTTCGGAATCGTAGTCCGACCCCGATATCAAAAGTTCACTCCCGGCCAAACTTCTCAAAAATCTTTAAGTTTCCAACTTTCGCCAAATAACCCCGAAATGACCTGATCGCCAGACAACGAGGTTTTATAAAACGGGGTTTTGTTTCATTTTCACTTTATTTTGTCCATGAGAGCCGATTTTGGAGCACTTTTGGTGTGCCATCTTCATCAACTATAATGGGGTAAGTGATTTCTTCATATTATGAGTTAAATACATGATTTGTTTTACATGGATTCAAGCATGAAAATTTATAGAAATTTGAAATTTTGAAGAAAAACCTAAAAATTGGTATTCTTGAAATTTGATCATGAATTTGGGCATGAAATTGAGAATAAATTATATATTGGAGTTCGTAGTGCTATAGGTAGTGTTTGTCTTTGAAAATTTTTAAAATCCGGGCACGTAAGCCCGAGAGTTGCTATATCAATTTTTCGAGCGGAGTTGGAAGTTATTATAAATTGATTAATTATAAATATTAGAGTATATTTTGATTGGGCTGTATCTTATTTGACTAGTTTTGGATCGGCGGGCATCGATTTGAGGTATTAGAGAAGCTTTGGAGCCGGTTATAGAATTTCAGAGCGAGGTAAGTCTCATGTCTAACTCTGTGAAGGGGAAATTACCCCTAGGTGTTGTATATGGATGTGTGCTACTTGTTGTGGGGGCTACGTACGCGCGAGGTGACGAGAGCCCGTACATAGCTACATTCATGTTATTGTACGGGTAGGCTTAGGTTCATATCATACTATAGCTGTATTATTTGAGCAGTCTCTCGCCTATTAAATTTCTCTGTTTTACATTACTACTTGAGACTAGACTTGTTATTGTAGAGACTTCACGAGTTCACGATTAGTCACTGAATAACTTTACTCCTTCTACGACATGTTTCCGTGATATATATATATACACACACTTCATTAAAAGGGTTTTGTTAAAGAAATTATAACTCACACGTTTATTCATGAGTGGGGTCAAGGACCCGTCAAAACTTTCTATTCTAATGGGATCGGGCCATTCACCTCGACAGGATTATATATTTCACTCTTATGGGATCGAGCCGTTCGCCTCGGCAGGATATTGTATATCATTCTTATGGGATCAGGCCGATCGCCTCGGTAGGATTTATGTACCACACTCTCATGGGAGTGGGTCGTTCGCCTCGACATTTTAATAAATATATCTATGGTTCGGGCTGTTCGACCCTCGGCAGTGCACAGTTTAAACTTTTATGTTGGATCGGGCCGTATGCCTCGGCATTTTCTATATCATATCCTCATGGAATCGTGCGTAATATTTGGCAAGAAGCCAGAGTATCTGTAAGTTTTTCCGATTTGGTTTATGAAACTCTATCTGATGAGATTCACTATATTCATATATATACTGCGGTTAAGGAGGGAAATTTCCAAATGGAGAGCTCGAGTTCCTCGTAAAGAGAGGTATTTGTACCACATAATCTATACTTGTTTATCTCATTTATTTATGATGCTTCATGTTTACCTACCTCTTTATTGTACATGATATTATTGGACCACTAGTAAGTATCGATGTCGACCCCTCGTCACTACTTCTCCGGGGTTAGGCTAGATACTTACTGGGTACACATTGATTTCGTACTCATACTACACTTGCTGCATATTTTTGTGCAGGTACATATATGACTTGTGGTCTTGTGAGAGCAGAGGCGTATATGCATGCGGGGACTTACATGAGCTGCATTCCATATTACGACTTGCAGCCGGCAGAGTCTCCTTCAGAGTATTTATATTTCTCTTGTCCAAATTTGTATTCCGGATTGATGTATTTTATTTTACATTCCTAGTTGATACTCATGCACTTGTGACACCGGGTTTTGGGGTGATCATGAGTTGTTCTGTATTGAAATTGTTAAGAATATTATTATTTACAATGTGAATTCCACCTTTTACTATTTAATCGAAGAAAAATATGATTTTAAAAATATTAAAAATAAGAACCAAATTAAGTATTTATTTTTGGCCTGCCTGACAGCGGTGCCCGACGCCATCACGACCTTTAATGAATTTTGGGTGGTGATACAAACTAATTCTTCAAAGTAATACAGTTAGAAGCATCTATTCCTAATTTTATTGATTGCACAAACTTTGATCTCTATATTAGTTTATGACTAGCTGGTTTGTTTAATTTGCAGGCATGAAACTCAAATTATATATTGATTTCTACTTCACATGATATCCCAAATACTTATTCCATAATTGTATTTAGGTACGCGGTAGAAAATTTATCTCTTGGAGTCAAACCTCTAACTTGAGCTCACTTAAGAATTCTTGAAGATTTACCCAATTTCCTATGGATCCAATCCATTTAAATGTTAATACTAACATTAATTTCCCCCTTGTCATTAGTTAGTCATAGGCTCCCCTTACTTTACACTCCAAATTCCAGCCATATATCTCAATAAATAAGTAAGGAAATGTCCTTCATGTACTCTTTTATATACTCTTTTGTGTGCTGAATCCTTCAATTACCTATACAATTACCACTTGAGATAATAAAGTGGAGCCACTCGAGTATTAGATAGAACAAAATAAATGAAGTTTTAAGAGACGCTACATGAAGTAGGTAGAAAGTCTTAATATTAATTTAGGACTTTAAAATTATTAAACCTTTTATCTTACACAAAATTTTCTTAGTTAAAGCCTGTTAATACTAAAGTTGCATTAATCTATAAGATTATTCTATCATTCAAAATGTTATAAATTATGAGATAGCAAAATTCTAGAGGAGACAAAGATTGTGGAAGCACCCACGATCCAAAATTGACATACTAATGTTTTTTTTTTTTTAAAAACTATTTGGATATAGAATCTTATTGAATAAAGTTACTTATAGTTAATATTTATGAAATTAAGATGAGATAATATTAGAAATTTGAACTAACAAAAAGAATTTTTTCCTTAAATGTTGAGAATAAATAATTAATTTTTTACATTAATTAATTAGTCGAAGAATTCAATTGTTGTCAAATTGAATTAGTAGAGGACAAAATCGATTATAATATAAAATTAAGAGTCAAATTGATAAAAATATAAATTTGAAGCAATAAGAATGAAGTAGTAGAGGACAAAATATATTATAAATGAGTTGTCATTTGTTGTTTCTTTCCATTATTGTATTCCTTTTGTATTATTGTATTTCTTTTCGAGTATGCTGTGAATTTGATTTTTCGAAGCCGATGCTCTGTTGGAAATAATGTTTCTATTTTCACAAGGTAAGAATAAGATTCCATACACACTATCCTCCCAAGACCTCACTCATGAGATTACACTGAATCTTCTGTTGTTGTCATCTTGCATTCACTTAAACAAGTTATAATGTTTTGCTATATTTTTTATTTGTTAATTATTTGTCGTAATATATGATTCAACATTAGTTATTCTTTAAACCTTATATTATATATCACTATCAATTTTAGGAGGTATAGAGCCAATCTCTTCATCTCAAATTTCTAGAAAACCAACAAATTTTAATTTTAAATTTGTGTTATTTGATATTTTTTATGTTTTGCTTTCAGTATTAGATAACAATAATTTTGACATGATATTCCGACGTAAGTCCTTTTAAATCACAATAAGGTATCCGAAAACTTTTGTAATATATGAAGTCTTCATTTATTAAGCTAGTTAAATGGGAACAACTCTTATCATTTTCAGTAATTTTTCTTTAATTTTTATTTTGTAATTTTATACTATAACTCAAATGAAGGGGAGCATTGACGTAACTGGTAAAGTTGTTGCCATGTGACCAGGAGGTCACGGGTTCGAGCTGTGGAAACAGCCTCTTGCAAAAATACAGGGTAAGGCTGCGTACAATATACCCTTGTGGTCCGGCCCTTTCTCGGACCCTGCGCATAGCGGGAGCTTAGTGCACCGGGCTATCCTTTTTATATAACTCAAATAAATTATGTATTCATTGATACATGTACACGCGCAAAGCGCATAGCGCTTACCCTAAGATTAGTATATAAAATAACTTATACATATAAAAATATGGTTCTTTTTCTTTCTTTATTGTGAATTTTTAACATTCCTCTGAATATTACAAAATCTATTAATCATTCCATAACCAAAGTAACTTGTCATCCCAGTATGTACAATCTTCAATGCATCCAAAGTCCAAGTCCAAGTCCAAGTCCAAGCTGCTGTTGCACTGATTAACCCATTTTTGCTCCTCTAAGAAATAATCGAAATTCCAATTATCAAAATCATGCAATAAATCATTATGTTGCTTCAGTCCTTGTATGTGCTCATCAATGTCTTTCTTGTTGTTGTCTTCAGCTCCCTCTTTCCTTTGCTCACCTATCTCCGTCTCTAAATTATGTTCCTGTTGTTGCGTCCTTTTTTTGGGCAGAGGCGAAGTCAAAAATTCTTACAAAAATTGTTCGAAAAAAATGTTAAACAGTAAGACAACTAAGGACTCTAACCTATGACCTATATTAGAAGTTTTTCTTAATTACTTTAAAAAAAATTCAAAAATTTATACTCGTACCATTTTATATGATACTCTTTCCTTTTAATATGTTCAAATAGTTAAAAATAATTAACTTTAAATATTTTATTTTATCCATAATACGAAATTTTTATAGCCAGAAAATTTCATATCATAACTTCAAAAAGTCTTATTTTTAAAACTTTGTCCAATTCAAATACCTTCACATAAAATGAAATAGATGGAAGCGTATATAAATATGAAGTATTCTTACGTGTATCAATAGAATAATTTTCTGGTAAAAGAGATTCATTTGAACCACTTTCAGACCGTGTAGCTCTACCCCATGACTTCCTTGACGAGTGGATTTGTAGGTGGTCGTGTTATTCTTGTATTTTTTGGACTTGGATTGGCTTACTCGGTCGTGTTTTCTCGAGGATTTGCAATTTTCGTCAGCAACAACTGCCATTTTGGGGACCTCTATAGTATTCTTAATGATCCCCTTAAGCCTAAAGTTGTAAATTTTTCGACGTTAAGTTAGAGATCCAATAGTTCTTTAATTTCATTATCTGTTCGGCCCGGGAGATGCTTCGCTATCAAAGACCACCTGTAACGCACAACATGAAAGTGAAACTAGAATTTAATAAAAATAATTATCCAAGATGTAGGATCCTCTTTTCCAACCCAAAATCCCACCTCAGGCGAGGTGATAACACTTAATCTCTAAAACTAGGTAAACCGATTACAATAATAATTAAAACTATTTTTTTGAACCAGAATGTAATGCAAGTATAGAAACCAAAGTGGAAATACTCATACAATCTCCCAAGAATGGGTAATACAGAGTCACAAACTCTAACTGAATACATGTAAAGACGAAATACAATAGTGTTCATATACAACTGACAGTACAAGAAGGGAAAGAACTCCAACGGACTGCGACGACCAAGCAGCTCTACCTCGTATCATCGCGACCAATATGCTAACTCTGCCCGAGTTCGATACCTTTAATACCTGGCTCTGCACAAAAATGTGCAGAAGTATAGTATGAGTACACCACGGTCGGTACCTGATAAGTATCAAGACTAACCTCGGTGGCGTAGTGACGAGGTATACGTCAAGACACTCACTAGACAAAATAATCTATGCAGTATAGCAGTATAACGATAATAATGGAAAACAGGAGGCAGTAAATGGCAACAAGAATCAATCAGTGGTATAATCAGTAAAGCAATAAGAACACCGTCAATGTCGTTCAACCAAATAAAGAACACAAGAACA
The DNA here is from genome assembly GCA_000715115.1 of Nicotiana otophora. Classification (NCBI taxonomy): domain Eukaryota; kingdom Viridiplantae; phylum Streptophyta; class Magnoliopsida; order Solanales; family Solanaceae; genus Nicotiana; species Nicotiana otophora. The sequence continues at coordinate 109,913 of AWOL01S0041895.1, read as the reverse complement.
ACCAATTAATCAAGTATTTCTAACATAAGTTTTCACAACAAAGTCATTCCGTAGAACCTCATCTCATAATCACAAATCACGTGTCTCAATCCACCCTCATATACTCACGGTACCTCGTAACCATATTTTGAATCACCACTGTACGGACAACTCACGTGCCAAAATATCAATGTAAAAATCCGCACAGGCAACTCACGTGCTGCACGAACAACTCACGTGCCAATAACATAATCATCATATACTCACGACACCTCGTGCCCACATCTCATATCACCACTACACGGACAACTTGCGTGTGAATAACATAACCTGCCCGTCATAGTCACAGGCTCACAATCTCAACATGGATCAGATAATTATCAAGTTTCGTACTCGTGAGTTAGTATAAGTAGCATGCTACAGTATATGCATGTGCAAGTGTACTACTGCAACCCAAATCAACAAGTAATATAAGTATATCGAATAGCTCACCAAAACAACAAGAGAAGTTACACAAGGTGTAAAATAAACACAAAAAAAATTACAACATCACATAAACGTCGCCCCAGCACAATAACCCCACATCACCCCACATCATCACACATCATTCCTAACATTGCCACCCTTATCTCTCCTATAATAGCCACCCTTATCACTCAGTATATCAGCAACAGTGAAATGCCACCTTTATGCCCCGTATAATAACCAAACGGCGAAATGCCACCCTCATACTCCACATAACAACAACGTTGAAATGCATCCCTTATACTCCGTACAAAAATGGCCCAATTCATACAGAAATTCACAGGTACTATCATAGCAACACAACATGATTAACTTGTATCACAAGTGCCCGTAGGCCATAACCTTTTCAAGGATTTGACGATGTTAATAATTTCACCAAAAATAGCCCACGGCTCAACACAACGTGCATAGTATCTCAATATCAACAACATGAATGGAAAAGTAACCCAGCAAGGAACAATATCTTCTTTAATCACAATTTCAGGAAGATAGATTAATGCTTTTGATAACTTTAATTTAAATTTATTGTTTAAGAATAAACTCAGTAGTGCAAGTATCTCCACAAAAAGGTAACCCAAGAATAAAAGAATTCGCAAAATGGTTAAAGTAGTAATAATTTCCAATAGGCATACGGGAGCAACTCAGCAAGTAAAGAACGTGACATGTAACTATAACTCCAAACAAGCATGTAATAGTGGACATGGCGAATAAAGGATATAACAAGTGCCAATAACTTCTAATTTAATACATAACAATGTCTTAGAGTTTTAAACCGATATAATTTTCACATATAAGCCCGAGTACGTACTCCTCACCTCGCGTACACGACTTTCACATTACACAATTAGCACAAATGACTCAATTCCTAAGGGGCAGTTCTCCCACACAAAGTTAGATACGATACTTACTTCAACGAAGCTAGACTGATACTCTAAAATGACCTTCTCGCGTGAAATAACCTCTGGACGGCTCAAATCTAGCCAAAATAATTTTATAACATAATTAAAACTCATAGAAAATAATTTCGGATAATGAAACTTTGACTTTTAATTTTACACTAAAAAGTCAATTCGAAAGTCAACCCCGGGTCGGCACCTCGGAACCCAATAAAATTTTACGAAATTCGAATATCCATTTCGATACGAGTCCAACTATATCAAATTCATTACATTCCGATATCGAATCACCCTCCAAATCTTCATTTTACATTTTTGAAAGACTTTACAATTTTCTCAATTTCTTTCATTTGATTCACTAATAAATGATGAAAATACTCATGGAACTACGAAATATAATCAATTTCGGTTAAGAAACACTTACCCAATTCAAACTCGTGAAGAACTCCCCCAGAATCGCCCAAAACCGAGCTCAAAAATCTAAAAATAAATAAAAATGTCGAACCCTCAAACTTAAGGCATTCTGCCCAGTTTTTCCGCATTTGCGGACATATTTTTGCATTTACGCCCTCGCATTTTTGAGAAAAATCTCGCATTTGCGGACTCCACTTAACTGTCCAGTTTTCGCATTTGCGAGACATTTCTTGCATCTGCGATATCGCAGACGCGACCCAAAACACCACAGAAGCAGACGATCAACTCTCAATCCTGAGGAGCCGCCAGTAGCTCTGGTTGCAGTACAGGCACCGGAGGTGCCTGGTATTACCCTCGAGACTTTAGGAGACTTTAGCACAGTTCCTAAGCATTTTTGGTACATAGGCTCGGGCAAGATTGATCTCTATTGCACCAGTTACTTCGCAGATTGGGGGAGGAGCTCAGACTCCCACAGCATGTACTCTAGAGCAACATGCTCATATTGCTTGGGTTCCGACTATGGTGCCGGTACCACCTGTTATTCCGGTTCAGCCTGAGGTCAGGCTAGGGGCATCAGAGGAGGAGTAGAAGAGGCTTGAGAGGTTCAAGAGGTATAGTCTACCTACTTTCAGTGGCACAACTAGTGAGGATGCTCAGGGATTTTTAGAGAAGTGTCATCGTATTCTCCGCACTATTGGGTATTGTGGAGGTGAGCAGAGTTGCTTTTACTACATTTTAGTTGTCGGGAGCAGTGTATCAGTGGTAGCAGGTTTATGAGGAGGGTAGGCTAGCCGATGCAACACCGCCCACTTGGGCTCAGTTTTTAGAGATATTTTTTAGGGAGTTTGTTCCCCAGACACTTCGGGATACGTGGCATGAAGAGTTTGAGCAGCTGCGTCAGGCCACCATGACGGTGTCAGAGTATGCCATCAGGTTCAGTGAGTTAGCTCATCATGCACCTACTTTGGTTCCCACAGTCAAAGAGCGAGTCCGGAGATTTATTGAGGGGCTCAGTTATGATCTTAGATTCTTCATGCCTCGGGAGTTGCAAACTGATACTCTATTTCAGCAGGTGCTGGAGATTACCGGGATATTAGAGCGTGTTCAGAGTGAGGAAAAGGAGGCTAAGGAGACCAAGAGGTCTCGGAGTCCTGGAGGGTTCAATGGATTCAATTCTTCAGCTATGACTCATCATGGCGGAGGCTCGAGTAGTCGGCCAACCTAATCCGCACTTCAGAGTACTCGTAGTGCTTCAGCTAGTTCTTTTAATGCACCACCGGCACGGGATTCATACAACGGTTATTCCAGTTATCCGCCATAGACTCAGTACAAGCACATCATGAGGGGTTGTCCCAGACTTGGGAGAGGCATATTTCATCAGAGTACTTAGGCTACGAGCTTCATTCCAGTTGCTACTCCACCGGCACATCCAGTTTGGGGTGGAGGTCAGGTGGGTAGAGGGCACCCTAAAGAGGGAGGCCCGACCCGTTGATATATTTTCTATGGTATGGCTGAGGCCGCTACACCATATGGTGTCGTTACAGGTATGGTTTCAGTTTATTATAGAGGAGAAATATCCTTGTTTGATTTGGTTTTACTTGTTGAGGTGAGATCTCCTATCATGCTTCGCACGTGGTGAGTTCCGTGATTTGTACTCTATTTATGTGTTTACCTCTGTTGAGAGATTTTATGGTGGTAGCCCGTGTCTATCATTTTTTTTTGTTCAATATTGAGAGCTTTGAGATTATGAGTGAATTTCTGTTACTCATTACGGTAGATTTTGATATGATTTCTTGGTGGTTTGGTTACAAATTATGATTTAGTTGTCTACCGATTTGGGGGTTCAATATGTGTTGTGATTTTGTTAGCAGAATTGAATTAGTGGAAGATTTCGGTTGGTATGAGGTGTATACTACTTGTAATTTAGAGCTGGGGATGGGATCCTCGCGTTTCCATGTGGTTTGATATGTCGAACTGGGCTACGTGCCGCAGTGGAAGTTATATCAGGATGAGATCCTTGTGATTAGTTCATATGTTTTGATTCTCCCTATGAAACTAATTCGTGGTATAGTACTGATAAGGAGTTGTGTCTGTCGGGCTTATTTGATAGTTCTCTTATATGTTTCTCCTTCCATATTTTGTTATATTCGCGTTGTGGTTTTTAGGTTTTAGCTTGCGGGGTGTGTGCCCGGGTGTCGTTAAATGTGACTTGATGATTCAGGTGAATAGATATGAGGTATTCTTATTTCTTTCATCGTTGTTGGTGTTGTGAAGGTCTGGAACGAGGTTTCTAGCGGAGATGAGGTTATTCGTCAGTACTGTATTTGATTGTGGATAGCTATTGTGGCAAGAGTTATTATTATGGGCATCTGTAATGTGTTAAGTTGTGTTTTTGTAACCGGTGAGTGTAGGCATGAGTTATTATAACTAGTTGAGGTTGATACCGTGTGTTGATGCATAAATTCGGTTCTTTTGGAAATGATTGGATGGTGAGAAACTTGGTTCTAAGGTTTACTAGTGTGAGTGGAATGGATAATATTTAGTTGAGATGGTGTTGTCGGGCCTATGTGGATTGGGGTTACACGAAATCACCCTTGAGTATATTTATGACGAGTACATTCAGTGACTTGATGACCTCAGAATGGTACTTGGAACGTTCGAGGACGAATATTTATTTAAGAGGGAGAGAATTTAACGACCCGACCGGTCATTTTGGAAATTAGCATCATATTCGGTGTCTTAAGAACTCGATCAGCTTCGTATTATGTATTATGACTTGCGTGTGTGTTCGAGTTTGATTTTTTGATGATTCGGGGTCAATTTGGAAAAATAATTCTTGTTTTAGAAGCTTAAGTGAAAAGAGTTGACCGGAGTTTGACTTTTATGTAGATGTCTCTGGAATGGTATTTTGATGATTCCAATAGCTTCGTATGGTGATTTTGGACTTAGGCGTGTGTCTGGATTTGGATTTGGAGGTCCACAGGTTAATTTGATGCATTTCAGCAAAAATTGGAAAGTTGAAGGTTTGGAAGGTTGAGAGGTTTGGTTGGGAGCTGAATTTGTTGATATCGGGTCTATATTATTATTTCGGAAGTTGGTATAGCTCCGTTGTGTCATTTGGAACATGCATGCAAAATTTGAGGTTGTTACGAATCGATTTGCTATGTTTCGGCACAAGTTATAGAATTTGAAAATGTCATAAACTCATAAGTTTAATTCGAGATACAATTCATAATTTTAGCGTTGCTTGATGTGATGGCAAGGCCTCTACTAAGTTTGTATCGTGTTTTAGGACGTGTTGGTATATTTGATAGAGGTCCCGGGGGCTTGGGGTGGATTCTGAATAGTTAACAGATCGGAATTTGGAATTAAGAAATGCTGCGGAGTTTTGGTACTAGTTCTTCGCACCTGCGCAAAATTGGCCGCAGGTGCGGACGTGCTTATACGATGGATGCGTCGCTTCTGCCAAGGGAAGGTGTTGTGGCAAGTTCCTCTTCTGCGGAGGGAGTTGCGCAGATGCGCGATCGCGCCTGTGAAAATGTGATCCTACTCTGACAGGTGCTCTAGTAGCAGCACGTGTCCTCTCTCAGCCTCTACCTCGACCTCAGCCTTTCGCGGCTCTAGCAGGGGGCACGCGTGTCTGCTGAGCTTACCCAGTAGCGTGTGTCCTCACCATCTATGAGAGAATAAATATACAAAGGCTCTAACTTCGAAGTCAACAAATTCACACGATAGGAATGAAAAAAGTGGAGATTTTCCTAATAGTTCCATAGCCTCTCGATGATAAGTACAGACATCTCCATACCGATCCGCATGACTCTACTAAACTCGTTCGTGACTCGTAGAACCTATGAACCTAGGGATTTGATATCAACTTGTCATGACCCAAAATTCCACCTCAGGTGTCGTGATGGTACTTAGTCTCTAAGACTAGGTAAGCCAACTAAATAATAATTCAAGCCATTTTTTTGAAACAGAATGCAATACAAGTATCAAAACCAAAGCGGAAATACTAATACAACCTCCCAAGACTGGTAATATAGAGTCACGAACTCTAACTGAATATATGTAAAAACCTCAAAATATAAATACAATAGTGTTCATATACAATTGACAGTATAAGAAAGGAAAGAACTCCAACAGATTGCGATGACCAAACAGCTCTACCTCGAATCCTCGCGACCAATATGCTAACTCTGCTTGAGTCCGATACCTTCAATAACTGGCTCTGCACAAAAATGTGCAGAAGTGTAGTATGAGTACACCTCGGTGGGTACCCAGAAAGTATCAAGACTAACCTCGGTGGAGTAGTGACGAGGTACATGTCAAGACACTCACTAGACAAAATAACCTATGCAATATAGCAGTATAACGATAATAATGGAAAACAAGAGGCAGTAAATGGCAACAAGAATCAACTAGTGGTATAATCAGTAAAGCAATAAGAACACCATCAATTTCGTCCAACCAAATAAAGGACACAAGAACAACCAATTAATCAAGTCTTTCTAACACAAGTTTTCACGACAAAGTAACTCCGTAGCACCTCATATCATAATCACAAATCACGAGTCTCAATCCACCCTCATATACTCACGGTACTGCGTAACCATATTTTGAATCACAACCACACGGACGACTCTCGTGCCAAAATATCAATATAAAGATCCGCACGGGCAACTTACGTAATGCACAAACAACTCACGTGCCACTAACATAATCATCATATATTCACGGCACCTCGTGCCCACATCTCATATCACCACTCCACGAACAACTCGCGTGCAAATGACATAACTTGCTCGTCATAGTCACAGGCTCACAATCTCAGCATGGATCGAATAATTATCAACTTTCGTACTCGTGAGCTAGTATAAGTAGCATGCTACAGTGTATGTATGTGCAAGTTTACTACTGCAATCAATTCAACAAGTAATATCAAGTATATCGAATAGCTCACCAAAACAACAAGACAAGTTACACAAGGTGTAAAATAAACACAAGAAAAATTACAACATCACATAAAAGTCACCAGCACAATAACCCCAAATCATCACACATCATCCCTGTCATTGCCACCCTTATCTCTCTTATAGCTACCCGTATCACTTTGCCCTAACAATGTCAATAACCACCTTTATCTCTCATATAGCCACCCTTATCTCTCCTATAATAGCCACCCTTATCACTCTGTATATTCAGCAATAGTGAAATGCCACCCTTATGCCCCGTATAACAACAAAATGGTGCAATCCCACCCATATACTCCACCTAACAACAATGGTGAAATGCCTCCCTTATACTCCGTTCAACAACGACTCAATTCACACAGAAATCATAGGTACTATCATCACAACAACATAACATGATCAACTTGTATCACAAGTGCCCGTAAGCCACAACCTTTCCAAGGATTTTACGATGTCAATAATTTTACCACAAATAACCCACGGCTCAACACAACATGCATAATATCTCAATATCAACAACATGACTGAAAAAGTAACTCAGCAAGGAAAAACATCTTCTTTAATCACAATTTCAGGAAAATAGATTAATGCCTCTTGATAACTCCAATTTAAATTTATTGTTTAAGAATAAACTAAGTAGTGTGAGTATCTCCACAAAAAGGTAACCCGACTATAAAAGAATTCGCTAAATGGTTAAAGTAGTGTGAATTCCTAAAATCATATAGGAGCAACTCGTCAAGTAAAGAACGTGATATGTAACTACAACTCCAAACAAGCATATACTAGTGGACATGGAGAATAAAGGATATAACAAGTGCCAACAACTTCAAATTTAATACATAAAGATGTCTGAGAGTTTTAAACCGATAGAATTTCTACATATAAACCCGAGTACGTACTCGTCACCTCGCGTACATGACTTTCACATTACACAATTAGCACAAATGACTCAATTCCTAAGGGATAGTTCCCCGACACAAAGTTTGGCAAGATACTTACCTCAACAAAGCTAGATCGATACTCTAAAATGACCTTCTCGCTTGAAACAACCTCTGGATGACTTAAATATAGCTAAAATAATTTCATAACATAATTAAAACTCATAGAAAATAATTTCAGATAATGAAACTTTGACTTTCAATTTTACACTAAAAAGTCCACCCGAAAGACAACTCCGGGCCCACACCTCAAAAATCGACAAAAATTTATGAAATTCGAACACGCATTCCGATACGATTCTAACCATACCAAATTCATCAAATTCCGATATCGAATCTCTCTCCAAATCTTCATTTTATATTTTTAAAAGACTTTATAATTTTCTCAATTTCTTCCATTTGATTCACTAATAAATGATGAAAATACTCATGGAACCACGAAATATAATCAATTTCGGTTAAGAAACACTTACCCAATTCAAACTCATGAAGAAATCTCCCAGAATCCCCCAAAACTGAGCTCAAAAATCCAAAAATGAATAAAAATGTCAAACCCTCGAACTTAAGGCTTTCTGCCCAGTTTTTCCGCATTTGCGGACACATTTTCGCATTTGCGAGAAAAATTTCGAATTTGTGGACTTCACTTAACTTCCCTGATTTCGTATTTGCGAGACACTTTTTGCTTCTGCGATATCGCAGACGCGACCCAAAATTCCGCAGAAGCGGTCGGTCAGCTCTCATCCCCAACTCGTAGAAGCGATCACAGTTTCGTAGGCCCGCTCGCGCATCTGCACAACTCCCTCCGCAGAAGCAGAACTTGCCACAACACCTTACCTTCACAGAAGCGACGCATCCCTCGCATAAGCACCTCCGAACCTGTGTCCAATTTTGCGCAGGTGCGAAGAATTAGTACCAGAACTCCTCAGCATTTCTTAAGTCCAAAATACGATCTGCTAACCATCCGGAATCCACCCAAGGCCCCCAGGACTTCAACCAAATATACCGACACGTCCTAAAACACGATACAAACTTAGTCGATTCCTCAAATCACATCAAGGAATGTCGAAATTATGAATTGCACCTCGAATCGAACTTATGAGTTTATGAATTTTCAAATTCTATAACTTGTGCCGAAACATAGCAAATCGATCCGGAATAACCTCAAATTTTGCATGAAAGTTTCAAATGACACAACAGAACTATACCAGCTCCCGGAATAAAAATCCAAACCCGATATCAACAAAGTCAATTTCCGGCCAAACCTCTCAGCCTTCCAAACCTTCAACTTTCCAATTTTCGCCGAAATGCATCAAATTAACATATGGACCTCCAAATCCAAATAAAGACACATGCCCAAGTCTAAAATTGCCTTACGAAGCTATTGGAATCATCAAAAAACTATTCTGGAGTTGTATACACAAAAGTCAAACTCCGGTCAACTCTTTTCAGTTAAGCTTCCAAAACAAGAATTGTTTTTCCAAATTGATCCCGAATCCTCCAAAAACCGAACTCGACCACACATGCAAGTCATAATACATAATATGAAGTTTCTCAATACCTTAAGCCGCCGAACAAGATGCTAATTCCCAAAACAACTGGCCGGGTCGTTACACTCTCTCACATTTCTTTTTAAAATAATGCCAAACAAGTACGTCCTCCATTTTATTTTGTTTATATATGCTACTCCTTCTTCAACTAGTGTGTGAACAGATTAAGCAGGAATTCAAGGCTCGCGTATATAAAGAAATTAGCAACAGACAAAGTTAGTAGAGATAGGAAATGGTTGGAAAAATTATATCGATAATAGATACTGTATAGAGGGGAATGTAGAGGCTTGTTTGTGTCCCTGGTGTAAGTAAGGAGTATGTTAATAGGCATTTACCTGTACTTTGCATGTTTTGTCTGTTACTTGTAGTTTGTTTGTGGTTGTTGGCGTGAGTAAATTTGTTTTGATGATTGACAAAGAAATACATGCGTAAACCAGGTCCATACATAGTATACACAAGGCACATACAGATTCAAGCATAAGGCATGCACGTGAAGGGGATTAGCTTAAGTGGTTATATCTGATATCTCCTGAACGAAAAGGTTGCATTATTGATAAGGAGAAGGACTCCTTACTCGAAGAGAACTCCATTCTAGATAAGGGAGGAGTTAGAAATTGAAGATAACTAGAATTATTCCACCAAGGAAGAGTAAAACATTAGAACTCTAGTTAATCAGACATTTTTTAACAACCTCTAATGATTGATTCACTTCCTCTAGCATTGGCTTTTTTCTTACCTATGATATCCCTAAGAGCTAATTCGATAGCAGTTGCAGGGTAATAAAAATCTTTCTCCACCCGTTCGCGCCCGGTTCATGGTGGAATCCATTGGATGCGTTGGTAAAGCAAAGCTTCGTAGACTCGGTCAAGTCGCTTATAGAATGTCGAAGACTATTTTCCACTTAATTAATAAGTGAAGAGGAGAGGGAAGCGAGGCTTAGCGAGCTTTATAAGGCCGACCACTACATAAGCCGCTGGCGGAGAAAGAACAAAGAGCTTCCCTTCATTCATTACTAAGCCAAGGTCTCAGGTCTCCGAGTCAGCCCGTGCTCTTTTGAAGAATCTTGTACCCATGGGCATACGGCCTGGCAGGCCTTCCCTTTCCGTCGGAGCTTTATGGGCGTTGTCCTGTTCCCCAATCAGATGTTTGGATATGATCTATACTTCGCGAGGAGCCAAACGGGTGTATGGCCTTGCCATTTGACCTCTTTTCCCGTGTAACTAGAAATGCTCAGTGACAACCTCTCAATTGTCACCGCCGAAAGGGGAAACCTACTCATCTATCGGCTCTTCTCGTAGATCTGTGAAGTTTTATGAAGCTTCTAAGCACAGTTCACTCGCGTTGATCAATCAAAAGGGTTGCCGCCACTCCTTAATAAGGTTATCTATTGTATCACTTCTTGCATTCTGTCCCACGCTTCATACCTCTCTCTCTCTCTACAGGAAACCTAATAGAATGGGCTACTTCTTAAGGTGGAATGGACCTTTCTTCTAGAGGAATTGAGTCCTTCATTTCGGTCTAACTTCCTTACTCTACCCCGGTCTCACTTCGATAGCATACTATCCTAGACCTTTGTCTATCCCGACATTGATAGAAATTCATAGTTCTGAGGTAAGTTCCGATAGAGCTAGGGTCCGGGTATTCCTACCATATTTTCTTCTGGTTGCTCTTTGAACTCATTAAAACACCGGAAGAGAATCACTATCCTCTTTCTAAAAGGACGGGGATTTAGGTCTATTGCTTATGTCCGATTTGCTGAGGCTAGCTTGACTTCACTCACTTCAGAGAGAGAAAAAAAGAATAAGAAAGGAGCGTAGCAGCCAGAAAGAGAAAGAAATCCCCTCTTCCGCTTAAGGCACCGAAGTCCCTGAGCTAATATCAATAGCAGTAGATTCAAGGGAAGTTCTTTCTAGAGCAGTAAGAGCCTATTCTGTCTTGCTTTCTGATTCAATTCCGCTGCTAGGGTGAGCTAACTCCAAAAAACCCGTCCACAGTTCGGATTTCAGGCTGCAACTCGCCTGCATGAAGCCTGAATCGCTAGTAATCGCCGGTCAGCCATAGGGCGGTGAATTCCTTCCAGGGCCTTGTACACACCGCCCCTCTCCTTTTCTAGCTGCCCAGATTGAATTCCTCTGGGAACAACTAAACTATTAGCCAAAGGTCTAGTGGAAACTGCTTAGTCGAGGGAAACTCCCCTTTTTGTCTCGTACCTCCGCTCCTAAGCTAACTAAGAGCGCTATCCGNGAAACCTACTCATCTATCGGCTCTTCTCGTAGATCTGTGAAGTTTTATGAAGCTTCTAAGCACAGTTCACTCGCGTTGATCAATCAAAAGGGTTGCCGCCACTCCTTAATAAGGTTATCTATTGTATCACTTCTTGCATTCTGTCCCACGCTTCATACCTCTCTCTCTCTCTACAGGAAACCTAATAGAATGGGCTACTTCTTAAGGTGGAATGGACCTTTCTTCTAGAGGAATTGAGTCCTTCATTTCGGTCTAACTTCCTTACTCTACCCCGGTCTCACTTCGATAGCATACTATCCTAGACCTTTGTCTATCCCGACATTGATAGAAATTCATAGTTCTGAGGTAAGTTCCGATAGAGCTAGGGTCCGGGTATTCCTACCATATTTTCTTCTGGTTGCTCTTTGAACTCATTAAAACACCGGAAGAGAATCACTATCCTCTTTCTAAAAGGACGGGGATTTAGGTCTATTGCTTATGTCCGATTTGCTGAGGCTAGCTTGACTTCACTCACTTCAGAGAGAAAAAAAAAAGAAAAATAAAGGAGCGTAACAACTCCCTTTGTTCAGTCGGAAGACTTTTCTTATGAAAAAGACTTTTTAGTCCCGTCCAACAAGAGAGGTAAAGCCTTTCTATTTAAATGAGACATACTCCCATTGTCTCACTAAGGTCAGCAACAAGACATAGAGCAGGTATTGAGTAGTCTTGGGAGGCGGATTTATATTCCCCGGTTACGAGTTGACGACATTTTCACTACTAAAACTTGAAAAATTCTTTTATACCTTCAGGAAAGCATACCGGAAGCCCCAACTATTGCTTAAGTCCCAGTTTGGATGAGCAGAGTTAGGCTCGATTTCGATTCATACTAAAAAATAAGTGAATAGTTGATAACAGAAGGGGTCAAGCTAAAGGCAAAGCCTGAATTGGATTTTCCAGTTGGAAATTCGTTAGAAATGCTGTACCTTGACAAGCCCCACGATCCTTATGACATTGAAATGCTGTATTTACCTGCTAACTGACATAAGGCAAGAGTCGATCGATAAGGTGTCAATGTGGTTAGGCCTCTTTCTCTATTGCCTCTTTGTTTCATAAGGATCGAAGCTTTCCTGGCCCCGGGCCTTATTCTACTAATTCTATAAATATCAATTTGTTCTCTTTTACATGGGATGCACAATACACAGAAGTTAAGCAAGAATTGAGAGCAAAATAGCAATGCATTTTGCAAGCAATTCCTATGTGTTTAAGCGTGCGAACCTGAAACTACATGAACCAGATAGAAGAAGCATTTGTACTAGGTACTTTGAGTTGTATTTTTCAAGTTAGAGTTAACTTGAAGCTGTCGCCACAACCTGAGGTTGGTTGACATAAAAGGTTAGAGGTAATCCTTAGGTTTATAAGAGTTTTGTAAACGCTGTTTTTTGGCTAAGTGATTTAGTGAAGTGTTGGAAAAAATCCTAATGGGTAGTTTGTCAAGGGTTTTTCACCTTTTGAGCAGGGTATTTTTCACGTAAAAATACTTGTATTTTTTTACTTTATGTATTTATTATTCCACAACTATAATATAAGGAACACATAGAAGAACCAGGTTCTTCTATAATCTGTGCACGTAAAAAATTGGACATCACACAAATCACTCCCCTCTTGTGTGATATTGGAGTATAAAATATAAATTGGTATCAGATCAAGCTATCCTTGAAGAGACTGCCACCTTAGGAGAAGATCAAGATGAGCGCACCGCCTGAAAATTGGTAAGGGCAATCCACTGCTAGGTCACCACTCTTTAATGACCAGTACTACTCTTGGTGGAAGTCAAGGATAAGAGACCACATATAGGGAAAGTACTATGAGCTATAGGACATTGCGTTGATTGTCCATTAGCTACTCTGAAGAAAAATGTTGAAAGAGTAGATGTGTCCAAAACAAGATCTGACTGCAATGTAGATGATTTGAAAAGATCAAGAGGAACCCTATTGTACTCTCAGTATGAAAACTTTGCTATGAAGGATGGAGAAACCATTCAAGAGATATACATAAGCTTCACTACATTGACAAATGAACTAAAATCTCTTAACAGGATTATCCCTGAAGAAGAGAGGGTTGAGAAGATACATACTAGGGACTTGCCAATCACTTGGGAAAGCAAGATCACTGCCTTTTAGGAATCAAAGAATATTACTACACTCCCTTTGGATGAATTGATTGGAAATCTCACTATTTATGAACTTAGGAGACATACCATGAAAATGTATATGCCTAGGGAGGAAAGGAGTTTAGCACTCAGAATCTCTGAAGATTATGACCTGGAAGATGATGAAATGGAAATGATCACCAAAGACTTCAAGAAGTACTTACGGAGAGGAAAGGGTTCTTGAAGAAGTGGAAACTACAGCAACGCAAGAGCTCCAGAGAAGCAGGCTAATAATGGATGCTACAAGTGTGGAAAGACTGATCACATAATCAAGAACTGTCCTTTGTGGGAGATTGAATATGAAAGGAAAGAGATGAATGATGGAACAAGAAGAAGGAACAGGTTCATCCCAAGAAAGGCAAAAACAAGGGATCAACTAAGGAAATGGTTGCTGCTTGGGGAGATATTTCATATGAGAGCTCGGATGATGATGACAATGATGATGAACAAGCTCTAATGGTTATTGGAGAATCTGATGAAGAACCTGAGGTAAGTGTCTTTCAATTAAGATAAAATCAAATTCCTATCTAAAGAAAGAGTGTCTAAATTACTGCTGGAATTAATTGACGAGTCTGAAGATGTGAATAATGAAAAGGAACAGTTGTCAAAGGAGTGCGCCATTTTGAAAGCAAAGTACAAAAATCTAGTACAAGAGACTCGGACATGCAAGTCTAAGCCAACTCAAAAAACTAGTCTCCAAGGACTTGGTGATAGGGCTACCTAACATTAAGTTCAAGGAAGATAAAGTTTGTGAGGCTTGAGCAAGGGGGAAGCAGGTAAGATTCTCTTTTAAAAGCAAAAAAATGGTAGGTACCACCAGGTCGATGGAACTGGTCCATATGGATTTGTGTAGACCAATGAGAACAATGAGCAGAGGTGATAAGAGATATGTTATGGTACTTGTTTATGATTATTCTAGGTTTACTTGAAAACTATTTTTAACATCTAAAGATGAAGCATTTGATATGTTCACTTTATTTGTTAGAAAACTCAAAAACAACTAGGTAATCAACTTGCATCAATTAGGTCTGATCATGGTACTGAATTTGGGAATGCTAAATTTGCTGAATTTTGTGATGAGCATGTCATAGATCATAATTTTTCTACTCCTAGAACTCGACAACAAAATGGAGAAGTTGAAAGAAAGAATATGACTTTGTAGGAAATGTCTAGGACTATGCTGCTTGCTAGTAAATTGCCTCATAGCTCCTGGACAGAAGCTATGAATACTGCATGCTACATCATAAATAGGCGCATGCCTAGACCTATTGTTGAGAAGACTCCCTATGAGTTACTTAAATGGAGAAAGCCAAATATATCCCACCTTAGGGCATTTGGATGCAAGTTCTTTGTGCACAATAATGGTAAAGACTCCCTAGGTAAGTTTGATCCCAGAAGTGATAAGGTAGCATTCTTAGGATATTCTTCACATAGTAAAGCTTATAAGATTTATAACAAAAGAATTATATGTGTAGAAGAAAGTAGACATGTTATTTTTGATGAAACTAACATTATTTCTGAGAGGCAGAAACAAAATGATAAAGCAATTGGGTTGGTAAAAAACTCAATTGAAACTACAGCCCAACCTGAAGCTACACTAGAGGAAGGAACATGTTATGGAACATGTCCTTCCACCCAGGGCTACATGATAGGGGGAACTGAACATAGAGGAACTGATCCTCAAACATCGAGGGAACCTATCCATGAATATATTCCTCAGCAACAAAACATTGAAGAAACATCTAAGGGAAACCAGTTGGTTACGAAACCTTACAAGTATCAAAGCTCTCATCCCATTGGGAACATAATCACTGATCCAACCTCTGGAATGAATACCAAATCTTCTTTGAAGAACCTCTGTGCTTTTGATTTTTTTTTCTCTTATTGAATCTAAAAATATGCAGACTTAGTGAATGCAATGCAATATGAACTCAACCAATTTTAGAGAAGTCAAGTTTGGCATCTGGTACCAACCAAGGACAGATCAGTGATTGGCACTAAATGGGTCTTTATAAACAAACTTGATGAAGATGGAACAATTACAAGGAACAAGGCAAGATTGGTAGTTCAAAGATATAGTCAAGAGGAGGGAAAATACAATGATGATACTTTTTCTCCAGTTGCAAGATTGGAAGAAATTAGACTCCTTATAGCCTTTGCTGCTTACATGGAATTCACTCTCCATCAGATGGATGTCAAGAGTGTCTTCCTCAATGGACATCTAAAAGAAGAGGTATTTGTCAAGCAACCTCTTGCTTTAAGAGGAAGTAATGTCCTAATCATGTGTATAATCTTGATAAGGCACTTTATAAACTAAAGCAGGCTTCAAGAGCATGGTATAAAAGATTGTCTAAATTCTTACTTGAACATGGTTACAAGAGAGGTAAAATTAACAATACTTTATTCTTGAAAGAAAAAGATAAAAATCTCTTGGTAGTTCAGATATATGTTGATGATATAATCTTTGGAGCAACTACGGACATGTTAAGTAAAGAATTTGCCAAGCTAATTGGGAGTGAATTTGAAATGAGTATGATGTGTGAGCTTAATTTCTTTTTAGGCTTACAAATTAAACAAAATTCAAATGGAACTATGATCCATCAGCAAAAGTATGTAAAAGAGTTGCTTAAAAGGTTTAAAATGGAAGATTCCAAAGAAATTGACACTCATATAGCAACAACCATGAAATTGGATTTGGATGAACCTGGTTCATATGTTGATCCGAAGATGTATAGGGGAATGGTTGGCTCTTTGCTATATCTTGCTGCTAGTAGACTTGACATTATTTTCAGTGTATGCCTTTGTGCTAGAATTCAGGCAAATCCAAAGGAGTTGCACTTGAGATACCTAAAAGGCACCACTGACCTTTGCTTATGATATTCAAAAGGTAGTAATTTTGATCTAGTGGGATATGCTGATGTTGATTAAGAATGTTTTCTTGTGGATAGAAAGAGCACTTTAGTTATGGCTCACTTTCTTGGCTCATGTCTTGTGTCTTGGGCTACCAAAAAGCAAAATTCTGTGGCTTTGTCTACTGATGAAGCTGAGTATGTGGTTGTTGCCTCATGTTGTGCTCAATTGTTGTGGATCAAACATTAATTAATGGACTTTGAAATTGATGTAGTTTGTATCCCCATCTTTTGTGACAACACTAGTGCAATTAGTATGACCAAGAACCCAGTTCATCACAAAAGAACTAAGCACATATATGTTAGACATCACTTTTTGAGGGACAACTATGATAAAGGTTTGATCACTATGAAATTTTGTGCTACTGACAATAAAATAACCGACTCTTCACAAAAACTCTAAGTAGAGATCACTTTGAAAGGAACAAGTTGGAATTAGGGATGATTAAGATTACCTAAAAGGAACCAGTTTTAACTCAATGATTGACTAGATAAATTGTGAATTTTGTAAATAATTAGATTAGATATTGCTCAGTTTCATACTTTAATTAGTATACTCTCGTGCCATGTTCTAAAATGTCTCACTGATATCTAATGATATTACTCTTATTTTCTTAGAAAATTCAGTCTTACACAAAAGAACTTTCAATGAAGAACCTGGTTTATCAAAATTACAAAGTATGTATTCTCCACTCCGCATATTTTGAAATAAATATAATTAGATCACGATAAAAAAGGGAGTCTCATTTAATCCCAACCTCCTTAAAGCCTATCCGTTACAAATAAACCGGTTCCACAATAGAGTCCCACGCGCCATAATTTCCTAGAATCTAGGAAAGAGCCCAATGCCTATTCAAACTGACTTTCTTAGATTGATTAGACTTCTGAACTTCAAAAAGCTGTCGTCACCCATTCCAACTCTTCTTTTTTAAATTGATTGGACTATAACCATTTCTTCGCTTCTAATTTTTATGAAAATTCAAGACGCCAAATATTCTTTCAACCTTCTCTCATTTCTTCTACACTCATCTAATGGCCAACCCCAAAATGACAGATAACCCTTCTTCACCACCAAAAGAATCATCACCACACCTTCAACCACCCAAACTCCTAAGAAAGGATATGTTAAGGTGCTTGCTCGTAAAACTATTGCTGGTAGTGAACTAATCAAGAGACTAAATGAGAAATTAAAAGCAATCCAAGTAGAGGAATCCCAAAAGTCACATGAATCTTTCAAGCCTACAACTAAGGGGGAAGAACCTGTTTTGTCTGAAACAGAATAGGTAACTTCTGGGCTACAAATCACAACTAATGTTGTTTCTGATGTGGCTAAAAATATGGAGAATAGATTTGTTCTTATTGATAATATAGCAGGAGTAGAGTCTGAGTCCATTAAAATTGGTGGTAAAAATAAAAGAGGAAAAAAAAAGAGAGTGAGGATGAAATGTGAGGGAAAAGGGAGAAGAAGGAGTGGCTGAATATTTACCCACTCATGTTGGTTTGACTGAAGAAACATGGGCAATGGTGATATGGAGTGAGGAAGCTATTGGGGATGAAAAATGTTTGAGAGAAGAAGGAGGTAGTGGGTCTGGAGATGCAAGTGCAACGGAGGGGCTGGTCAGGTTAAGGAAAAGGTTCTAAGAACATGTTCCATCTGAGAAGGAACCCTTCCATGAACTTTTGAAAAAGGTGTCTGATAGCTATAATTCAAAGAAGAAGAAGAGTCCATGAGTCAAAATCCATGGTACTGCTATGGGAGGCAAGAAGAGAAATGTTTCTTCTTCTATTCCTGTTGAGACTCCTCCCACAAGAGGAAGAGCTACAAGGAGTCAGAGGAAGCATAATGAGGCTGATCTGGAAAGGGTCCTAACTAAGAGTAAAACGAAAGCTGCTGCAAAAGGAAAGAAAAAGGTGAATGAACCAATTGAAATAATTGAAATTAAAGAGATAGACATGGTCCTTCATGATGAGGACGAGGTAGAGGAGGTGGAGGTCGTGACTCCAAAGGCTAAGAAAAGAAAGACTTCCAAAAAGAAGTCCCATGCAAAGTCTGTTGATACAGAACCCTCTGGCTTGGCAAAAAGAACCAGGTCTACTAGAAAATCAAGAAAAGTTCAAGTAGTGGAAGAAAAAAATGAGGAAGAAGAGGAGACTAATGAATAATAGGACAGAATGGTGAAGTTTGGAAAAAGAACAATTTTGAAGGGTAGACTCCTTAGAGATTTGGAGGAGGAAGGAATGGTGCTATTATTGGAGAAGCTAGAATTTCAGGGTTGGAAGGACATGGTCCTTCAGTTGGAAGAAAAACTAGCCCGAGCTGAAATTGTGGAGTTCTTAGCAAACTGTGAAATAAAGAATGGAAGAGTAACGAGTGTAGTGAAAGGGGTGCAAATGAGTTTTGATGACAAGAAACTAGGAGAGATTCTAGGGGTACCTGCTGAAGGGGAAAATGGTTACAAGAAGTTAAAATGGACAAGCCTAGAAAACCTACCTACCTCACTTGACATCACCAAGAAATTTGCTGACAGTGACTTAGAGCTACAACCCAGGACTGTTTACAAGAGTGAAATGAATTCTACCCACAAGGTGCTATTTGAATTTGTCAACAAGGTTGTTCTGACCAGGCAGGAGAGGAGGAACATTGCAACTTTTATGGACTTGGTCCTTATGGAGTGACTAGATAGTGAGAGGTAAATCAACTGGCCAGGGTTTATAATCCAGATCCTTGATAGGGTACTCTCTGGCACTAAAAATCATGTCATACCCTATGGGTTCATTCTTACTGTTGTGCTTGCTCACTTCAAGGTTCCCCTAAAAAATGGGATGTTAGCACAAGTAAAGATCACTTTGGGGCTAATACTTTGATTGCTTGTGACTATGAAGTCCTTACTGCTCCTAAAGAACCTGGTTCATCTAAGAGGGTGCCTGTGAATAGCAAAGTGAGAGCCCTGGAGCAGGAGAGTGTGGCTAAGGATGCTGAGATTGAGAGGTTGATGAAAAGGCTGGCTGAAGTAGAAGATGCGAGGGATGCTCTCAGGTCTGAGTTTGCAAAGGAGAAAGAGAAGAATGTGCATTCTTCATGACATGTTGAAGCTTCTTCAGGCCAGAAACCAAGAACATGGTCCTTCCCAGCCATAAACCCTTCCTAGCCTAGTTTGAAAACCAGTGACCCGAATGGGATGTTGTTTTGTCTTTTTGCTCATGGTGCAGTACTTTTATTTCCTTCTATTCTTTATGGATGAATCTTATCAATGATAATCAATGGTAATCACTGCTCTTTGCTCTATTATTTGTTGATAATTCTTAGATGGCTAATATCCTTAGATAGATAAGTGATACTTGAATCCATGATTTCATTTGAAGTAGCCTCCATGGCCATGAGTAAGATCTGCTAAAATCTGGCTATATAACTTAATTATGCAACGTTTAGCTGATACCAAAAAGGGGAAGATAGGTTGTGCTTTTGCTTTGGACTGTAATGTTTATAACCTAGTGAATCTTATCCTTGATGTTTTGTGAGTGTAAAATGGAAAGTGTTCTAACATTGTGTTGATATTGGCTGAGTTGAAACAAGTTTCATGATTATGAAAAGTATAGAGTTCGTCATCATCAAAAAGGGAAAAGTTGTTGGCCTGAGTAAGTTTGTTTTGATGAAACAAAGAAACACATGCATGAACCAGGTCCATACATAGTATACATATGACACGGGTAGATTCAAGCACAAGGTATGCACATGAAAGGGATAAGCTTAAGTGATTATATCTGATATCTCCTGAATGGAAATGTTAAATAATTGATATGGAGCAGGACTCCTTACTCGAAGAGAACTCTATCCTAGATAAGGAATGAGTTAGAAATTGAAGATAACTAGAACTCTTCCACCAAGGAAGAGTAAAGCATTAGAACTCTAGTTAATCATTATTCTACTAACTTTATAAATATTAGTTTGTTCTCTTTTACATGGACTCACAAATGCAGAAGTTAAGCAGGAATTGAGAACAAAATAGCAAGGTATTTTACAAGCAATTCCTGTGTGTTCAAGTGTGCGAACCTGAAGCTACATGAACCAGATAGAAGAACCAGTTCCAAGTGTCTGTCTTTTATTCTAGTTCAATTATAGTAGGGCTTTTGAGTCGTACCTTCCAAATTTTATTAGAAGCATTTGTACTAGGTACTTTGAGTTGTATTCTTCAAGTTAGAGTTAACTTGAAGTTGTCGCAACAGCCTGAGGCTGGTTGCCACAAAGGGTTAGAAGTAATCCTTAGGTTTACAAGAATTTTGTAAATGTTGTTGTTTGGCTCAGTGATTTAGTGAAGTGTTGGAAACAATCCTACCGAATAGTAGGTCGTGGTTTTTTCACCTGTTGAGCCGGGTATTTTTCTCATAAAAATACTTGTGTTCTTTATTTTCTGTATTTATTATTTCGCAACTGTAGTATAAGGAACACGTAGAAGAACCAGGTCCTTCTATAATATGTGCACGCAAAATATTAGACACCACACAAATCTCCTCCCTTCTTGTGTGATATTAAAGTATAAAACATCGGTGGTGATCAATAATATTTTCCTTTCACCAAAAGCAATATGCACCAAATACTTTACTTCCAATCATGGTCTAACCCTTAGATTTTTGTATGATTATAAATTATCTTATTAATGATAAAATGAAGATTTTAAAGTTAAATTATTTTTAAATATGAAAAGGTGCATTCTTATTCGGACATATAAAAAAATGTGCCACATAATGTTGAACAAATGAAATACTTAAAATCTTGAATTTTTCTTGTTTTTATGCAAGTAAAAAAGGGAGGATATTTAGCAACCTATTTCCCAATGAGCTATGCAATTTGACGATGGTCTCATCTTCATTGGCAGTAAATTTGCCTCTCTTTAAGTCTTGTCTCAAGTAGTTTGTCCGTCTTAATCTGCAACTCTTTCCACATCTCAATAAACCTTCATCTAACCATATAAAACCTTGCATTACTATAACTAGCAGGCAGTCATAGTATCGATAGTAACACACTAGAAAACAAATACACTCACATCCTAAGCTATATTGTTGAAGTATTGTATACGGTCAAAACCAATTAGTCCGTCGTACGGACTGGTCGGTATGATAATACTTTGATCAAAGGGCAGATTCATAATACCAGGTCGAGGTCCGAAGTCAGGTCATCAAGCTTCAAGATCTAGGACCGATCAATTACAAGCTCGGTATCATTATCGAGCTCGTATCCAAATAGAACTACGGGGCGATGCATAATTATCGAGCCTAAGATGCATAGATCGACCGACACCGAACCCGAATCAATACCAGACTCCGAGTCAGAATTGAGCTGGAGTCAAGATCGAGAGCTCGAGTCAATATCGAACTCACAGACAAGAGCCGTTGCAACCACACTAGAAGAGAGAATCCTGGCAGGAATTAGGAAAAAGCTAGTTCCTCATGGGTTCCCTACTATGTATTTTTTATTATATCTAAAGTAGGATCCTTCCACTATAAAGGGGATGATTGTCGTTTCTAAACGGACATTCACACATTGTAACAAAAGATTATTCCTTATATTAAAAGATCAATCCTTTGAGCTCTTTTACTTCATTTATTTCCTCATTTCAACAGTTTTTATC
The DNA here is from genome assembly GCA_000715115.1 of Nicotiana otophora. NCBI lineage: Eukaryota > Viridiplantae > Streptophyta > Magnoliopsida > Solanales > Solanaceae > Nicotiana > Nicotiana otophora. Next base: position 87,676 of record AWOL01S0041895.1, on the reverse strand, counting down.
TTTCGTTCTTATAGTCAAGATTGGATATTTCTATTTCTCTTTACTATTTATATCAAGCTATACCACATACCCTTAGAACTACGTATAAATTTAACTCTATCTGAGTTTTTGGGTAAACAGTTTGGCGCCCACCGTGGGGCTGAGGATAACAGTGGTTGTTTGATAAAAACCTGCAACACACACCGTTTTTACGCTTGTCTTTAGAGAGTATCTTTGGCTTCAGATTAGCAAGGACAAACTCCCGATTAATGGCTTTACCTATCGACAATGAAGCCGGCCTTCAAGATGAAACCAACAACTTGACGCCCAGGGTCGGAAGGCCGCTTGTGGATGTCGTTGAAGCTCGAGTCAAAGTACCACTTGATGTTAATTCGCATGTGGACCTTGAGGCAAACCAATGTTCTGAACCTGAACATAACATTCATGGTGGTACTCGATCTGCAGCCCGAGACACCCATAATATTGAGGAAAACGACGTCAGCTTGCGTATGATTTTTGAAATGCTGCAAGCCCAATAGGTAGAGATAGCTCACTTGCAGAGCCAAACCCAACTATCTAGCAGGTCGGAGCCCAGTCCACCTCGAGAAGTTTCCCACAGAACGGAACCAGTCATAGTGAGGTCAAATGAGCAAGAATCGGAGACTACTCCCAAAATTTCTACAATACTCGAGGTGCTCACAAAGTGAATCGAAGCCAGCGATAAAAAAGCAGAAACGTATAACTCCAAGGTCGATCAGATCCTGGGGGATCCACCAATGATAAAAGGGTTGGATTCCAAAAAATTCATGTAAAAGCCTTTTCCCTCGAGCGCAACCCCAAAACCAATCCCCAAAAAATTCCGTATGCTCGAAATTCCCAAATATAACGGAATGACCGACCCTAACGAATACGTCACCTCTTACACGTGTGCCATCAAGTGTAACGATTTAGAAGACGATGAAATCGAATCTGTGTTGTTAAAAACATTCGGAGAGACCCTCTCGAAGGGAGCAATGATTTGGTATCACAACCTACCACCGAATTCCATCGACTCATTTTCCATGTTAGCAGATTCTTTTATAAAGGCACACGCCGGTGCCATAAAAGTCACAACAAAGAAATCAGACCTTTTCAAAGTAAAACAAAGGGATAATGAAATGCTGAGGGAGTTCGTGTCCCGATTTCAAATAGAACTCATGGAATTTCCACCAGTCACAGACGATTGGGCCGTTCAAGATTTCATCCAAGGGTTGAATGAGCGAAGTTCGATAGCATCACATCGGTTAAAATAAAATTTGATTGAGTATCCAGCAATAACTTGGGCAGATGTACACAATCGATACCAATCAAAAATCAGGGTCGAAGATGACCAATTAGGAGCTCATCCCGGATTAGTACACCCAAACAGGTCAGCTATGTCGGCTATTAAAAACCAAAGGGACATCGACATAGAGCCAAGGTCGAACAAAGACCGATATCAACCATACATTTCAGATCGAAGGAACAATGGTTCGGGCTGCAATACTTCGAGTTCGAGTTCAAGCAATCACTCACTCGACTATTAAGCCTAAGGGATATCTTACTTCGAGTTTGAGCAATCATTCACTCGACCATTAAGCCTACGGGCTGCAATACTTCGAGTTCGAGCAATCACTCACTCAACTATTGAGCCTAAGGGCTATATTACTTCAAGTTCGAGCAATCACTCACTCGACTATTAAGCCTAAGGGCTACTTTACTAAAAGTTCGAGAAAACACTCACTTAACTAAATCCTCAAACTTATGAACATTTTCATAAGACACAAGTAAAACAAAATCTTCACTAGGCAGAAAAGAAAACAGAGACAAGTTGGGAAAAGAAAAGACCTTTATATATATGTTTACAAAACATCCGATCAGGACCTTACACTAAAAGATCAAAATAAAAAAAATCCTAATTATCTGCAGGAGCACTCTTTTTCTCTATCGGGCTCCTCTTAACTCTGAGACCTGCCCTTGCTCCCATCACCGTCATCGTCATCGTCATCATTATCATCGTCATCATCATCATCGGAGGCCAAGGCCCCAGCATCGGCTTCAAGCTCTTTTGCCTTTATTATCTCTTGAGTAAGATCGAAGCCTAGAGCATGGATCTCCTCGAGGGTTTCCCTCCGAGATTGGCATTTGGCAAATTCGGCAATTCAATGTGCTCAAGTTCGAGAGGTTTCGGCTACTTATCTCACATGCGACTGAGCGGCCTCAGCATCGGCCCGATAAACAGCCACAAATACGTCTGCATCGGCCTTTGTCTTTCCAGCCTTGGCAAGTTCAGAAGCCAACCGAGCCTCGAGCTCCTCTGTTTTCCTTGCTTGAACCAATTTTTTGTTCTTCAGACTTTGAAGTTGATTTTTGGCTGATGATAATTGGGCTCGAGCAGCCTCTTTCTCTGCAGCAAAGTGGTCCATATTTCCTTTCCATTTTAAGGACTCCGCCTTTATCATATCGACCTCCTCACGGAGCTTCCCGATCCTCTCAAGCTTCTGTTGCAGCTGCGAGATCGTAAGATTAGCCATCGTTCCAGTATCAAGTCCATAGGCTTTTAATAGTGTCATTACCTGCTCGGACAGATCGGTCTGATCTTGGTGAGCTTTGGCCAACTCAGCTCAGAGTTCCTTGATCTTTTGTCCCCTTTGCCCTAAGAGGAGTTTAAGGGCCTTCCTCTCCTCTGTGGCCCATTAGAAATCGGCCTCGTATCGACACAGCTCAGCTCAGGATCGAGAACATGCTTCTCGATGAGCTACCACGGCCTACGAATAAAGAAGAAGGAAAGTAAGAAAAGAAAAATAGACATAAGAGATAATACCAACAAAATAATTTAAGGCTTACCTGATTCAAAGCCTGCTGCACTCTGTGAAAAAGATCTGATGCATCACTAGTGCCGGCAATGTCCTTGACATCGGTAAACAGTTTGCAAAAAGGATCCTCTCCTACATGAGGCCTGTCAAGTTCGAGGACCCCCATAGCTTGGGCTTCCCGAATCGGCCCTTCGGAAAAAACAGGGAATGTGGGCGAGTCTTCGATTACTACTGCCCCAAGTGAGTCACTTGGGGCATTCTCTTCGGTTCGAAGAGATTCAGGGAGAGCCCTTTAGACATATCTCCCATCCGTTAGCTTTGAATGGGAAGCATCCTCGATCTCTAATGACTCGGGGACTCTGCCCGAATTTTTCTCCGATGTATCCTTAGTTTGAGGCGGAGCCTTATAAACCACCATCGATCCAGCTGCCTGTGGAACGTCGGTGGTCTTCTTTGATCGGGCCACCAGTACGGACCCGTCGTCTTCCTCTTCCTCATCTTCATCCCTTAGATGCTGAACCGATTCTATGGTCAAATGGATGGTATTCTTCCTCGACTTACGAGTCGACCTTCCCTTCGGTTTTGGATTTTCGGAAGTAGAGGCCCTTTTTCTCTTATTTCCTTCCGCCGGTTTAGAAACTGGGTCCGAGGTTTCTTCCTCACCAGGCAGGGGCCTCAAAACCGCATCTCTACCCAGGCCTGCACACAAGAAAATCGGTTGAATATGTGGAAAATATTTCGTTCGAACTCTCAAAACATGAGAAATAGGCTTACCATGATTTTTGGCCTCCCATCGGCCCTTTTTCAAATCACGCCACGAACGTTCGGCGTATGTAGAGGTCGAAGCTAGGGCCCGTACCCAGCTCTTAATATCGGGAATGGCACCGGGCATCCAAGGAACCGCTGCATCATAAAAGAGATATCAGCAAGAAAGAAACAAAGAGATAAGGCGATAGGGAATAAGCAGCAGAATTACACTTACGCTTCATATTCCATTCTTCGGGGAATGGCATCTTTTCGGCTGGGATCAGGTCCGAAGTCTTCACTCAAACGAGCCTGCCCATCCAACCTCGATCCTTGTCCTTATCTATGCTCGAGAACAGTACTTTGGTAGCCCGGCGTTGAAGTTTTATTAATCCACCTCGAAAGAGGCGGGGACTATACAATCTAATAAGATGATCGAGGGTGAAAGACATCCCCTCGATCTTGTTTGCAAAGAAACATATCAGGATAACGATCCGCCAAAAGAAAGGATGAATCTGACCTAGAGTTATTCGGTATTGATGACAAAAATCAATGATAACAGGGTCGAGAGGTCCTAACGTAAAAGGGTAAGTATACACACTAAGGAACCCTTCCACATGGGTGGTAATATCTTCACCGGAAGCCGGAATTACCACTTCCTTGTTATCCCAGTTGCAATCTGTCTTTAACTCAGCAAGTTGCTTTTTGATTATCGAGCACAAATACCTCGATACCGACTCACACTGACTGGGAACCAATGAGCCCTTATCGACTTTAAAATCGGAGGTGAGAAGACATATTCCGGGAACAAACTCCTCAGGCCGTGGCTCCACCGGTGTTTTATCGGCGGCGAGCTGTGAAGAAGAAGCCTCTTCTTTTTGAGGGACGGTTTTTGATGTTTTCACAATTTTTTGAATTTGGAAGAAAGAAATAAAGAAGATGTGGTGTTTCAAAGAAAGGTTTTGCAGTAAAAACCACAAAAGGAAAATCTCGCACTTAATTCAGAAGGTCTGAGAAAATGCTTAGGAAATTTTGAGATTAGAAGATGTAAAAGTGATTAATGGTGAAAGAAGGGGATATTTATAGGCTGAGCAGTGGCGGTCCAATATCGGTAATGGCCAACCACCGTCTGACATGCATTAAATGCCTCGGTAAACTGAACCGATGGGATAGCTATCGTGTACGTCACGATCGGATTCGATGCACACATCAGTATATATCTAATTGTACCGTTAGAAAATCATATCGCTTCTCGTTACATTCTTCCCAAGAAACGCGAGGACTATCTGTATACGGTCAAAATCGATTAGTCCATCGTACAGACTGGTCAATATGATAATACTTTGATCAAAGGGCGACTTCGTAATACCAGGTCGAGGTCCGAAGTCAGGTCATCAAGCTTCGAGTTCTAGGACCGATCAATAACAAGCTCGGTATCATTATCGAGCTCGTATCCAAATCGAACTACGGGGCGATGCGAAATTATCTAGCCTAAGATGCATAGATCGACCGACACCGACCCCGAATCAATACCAGACTCCGAGTCAGAATCAAGCTGGAGTCAAGATCGAGAGCTCGAGTCAATATCGAGCTCACAGACAAGAGCCGTTGCAACCACACTAGGAGAGAGAATCCTGGCAGGAATTAGGGACAAACTAGTTCCTCATGGGTTCCCCACTATGTATTTTTTATTATATCTAAAGTAGGATTGTTCCACTATAAAGGGGATGATTGTCGTTTCTGAACGGACATTCACACATTGTAACAAAAGATTATTCCTTATATTGAAAGATCAATCCTTTGAGCTCTTTTACTTCACTTATTTCCTCATTTCAACAGTTTTTATCTTTCGTTCTTATAGTAAAGATTGGATATTTCTATTTCTCTTTACGATTTATATCAAGCTATACCACATACCCTTAGAACTACGTACAAATTCAACTCTATCGGATTTTTTGGGTAAACAAGCATACAAAGTCATTTAATTAAAATGAAGCGCAAATTAGAGAAGTGATGTTCGACATATTTAATACTATGTTTTAATATTAATTTATACATACACATTTTTATTGCTTTTTGGTCTTATTTTGTATTGAATGTGCTCAACTTATCTTTGATTTTTGAGTTTTGTATTTATTTGGGTGTTAATGGATGATATAAGAACATTGGAGATTGAAATAGGAACAAAAATGAGGGCAGATGAGCGTACTACTTAACCAGTGCTCCTCAGACTTTTGATCGTAAGAATTTCAAACAAAATATATATATATATATATATATATTCGATACTTTTGTTGAGGTTAATGGGTCCGGTGACCCTCTAATATATACATAGTTTTCTCCCCTACTAGAGTGATCCGAGGTTCGGAACAAGGTGCTTGCCTTTTAATTAAGAATTAAAAAATGAGAAAACATTAAAGAAAAGAAACAGTGTTAGTTACCAGCATTCTTGGGAAGAGATTTCCATGAACTTTCTCCATTAGCTTGATTATAATTCACCAATAAGTCATCTTCTTCAGCAGTCCATTTTCCTTTCTTTAGCCCAACTTTCTCACAACAAGGTGCCCTCACCATTTCTCAGTTGCTTCTACTTTATTTATTAGAAACGTTGGCAACTTTCTCACAACAAAAGGAGGGGATTTAATGCACTGTGGATTTATTGGTAGAGGGCTTCTATATAGACACCATGTTCACTATTTTTCTTCCGAAATCTATATATTAGTAAAGCTACTTCTGTATCAAAGAAATGTACGTCTTGATTTCGTCTAATTAAACTTAGAATCTGACAAGTCAATAAAAACCATGAAAACCCCTGATTCTCATGCATTGATTGGAATGTACATTTCTATTCCAATAATAAAAACGGTTTGATTTTCAACTATAACTTTGAAATGATCTTCCAACACATAGACGTCATAAAAAACTGTAGATAACTTTTCTCTTCAATTGAAATAACATGGGTTTCTCCTAATATCCTTGGAGAAAGTTGGAATTTATTCATCATTAGAAGTGAAAGATTAATAGTACTTAGTACGTTTATCTTAAAACCTTGAATTCTATTTTTTTTCAAGATTTTAGGCAAAGAAACAAGAAAGAAGGAGAAGAAAATATTATTCCCCAAATATTTACAATATTAATGCATACATATCAAATATTTACAATTACATTTTAATTGTGATAACAAAGAAAAAATATTTAAAATTATCCCTTTTTCTTGTTTTCACAGAGAATCAAATATCATGCATTGTATTGCCTTCGATGGCAGAACATGAATTTAATGGATACTGACAAAAGTATAAATCAAGGAAATGTTTTCCCAAGTATCCTTTCAGTTACTGTTGGATATTAAGTTTGGGTTGTGAGTCGTCCATGTGGCCGACCCGACCCATCTAGGGAAAATAAAGCCTAAAAGAGGTTACCTATGAAATTAAAACTATCGTACATTTAAAATAAGTAGGAGACGTGTGATCAGTTTATGGGAACAATAATTTTCTTTCTCTTGAAACTTCTAGCCTTTATAAAATTCTCTTCCAACAAAAAAGTAGAATATGAGGAATTCTCCCTTCAAAAGAGAAAGGCACGGTAAAAGAAGAAGACATCTAGTTTGTGAGTTAGAATTTTAATTGGTTCCAAGAGAGGCAAAGTATACTTGGGGCAATTGCAATTACAACGATTTCTGCTGCAAATAATAAGGTACATAATTCGTTGTTCTTGTTCCGTAATTTAGTCTTTCAACAACTATCCTGAACCATTTATAAGAACCGTGTTAGTTTGAGTGCCTTTATGGATTACTAAAGAACTTGGTTCTTTATTTTACTCCTTAAGCATAAAGTAAAAATAAGCAGCAAAGTTAACATAACAATTTTTACGTGAAAAATTACCCGGTTCAAAATATGCAAAAATCACAACCTACTACGTAGGATTTTCAACTTCAACTTCACTAAACAATGAGCCAAATGTATCGATTACAAGTCTGTAACTCAATACTCTCTAGTACTCCTACTTCAGCTATTTGATTTACAGGTTATTACTCTAACTTGTAAAACAAAAACTCACTCCAACTCACTAATTATTTATGACACTTTGATTACAACTCAATTTCCTAAAACACATTTACTAGACTGACTGAAGAAGAACACAACATTGGTACTCGACTTGGGTGTAGAAAATGTAGTTCTTCAGTTGATGTGCAAAAGGATGATCCCAGCAGTCCAGAAAGCTGGACTCCGAGATCTTTTAGGAGTCCTATACATAGTCAACTTCTCGTTTGATAGGACTCCTACTGTTCCAAGGACACCGCAGGTCATCGGACTCTTGTCTCTCACTTATGCATGCTTATCTTCTTGGGCAGCAACCCTTATCATGTTTAGTAGTCTTCTTCTAACAAATCCGGCCTGAGTAACTTTGAGATAAAGTTACTTGTTCCCCCGTAAAACGGTACAATTGAATTTATACGTGATTTCTAGATAAGTGAATTAATTTGATCCTGAATAAATAAATAATTGAAGAATTATGCAACACTTAGCCTTAAGATATAGACGAAACAACAGAAGCAACAATTCCGGGAAGAAGGTTTCCGGACACAAAAACAAAAAGAATCGAAAAATCAGAAGCTAAGATTTGATTGAGTTTTGTATAAAATATAGTATAAGTTTGCCAGAATAGTCATCCCCTTTACAATGACATCTGGCCTCACTATTTATAGCTATGAAGAAGGTCCTAGGGTTGTGCCCTTCTTTAATGTCAATTATGAGGAGCATTGATGAAGATGTAACGGTGAACATAAATGCCAAATTCCACGGGTAACTGCTCTTAATGCCATGAATATTTCCTATTTAATGCTACCGGGAGAAGAGCATTTATCACATCTTTATGAGCATTATTCTTTCCGGTGACGAACGAAACAATTGTCTTCAGTCTTCAGTCTTCAGTCATCCCCGTCTTGGGTTCCACGTGTCCCTTTCTCGGACTGCCACATGCCATAATATATTTTACCCAATACAGATAGTCCCCCTACTTTCCGGTGACATAACTTTGTGTTATCAGGAAGTTGGTAGAAACACAGTTTTGGCGGAAATTACTATAATTCCGTCTGAAAGCTATTGGCGGTTGATTGGGTGCATGTCTCTCTGTATTTAATGCCCCAAACACGCATCTTCCCATGATTCAACACATATTTTACCGATTATCGAGGTAATTCTGGCCATGAATTTAACTGCCAAAACTTTTACTTATACGTATCAACTTCTACCCTCACACTTCATAACCTCCTTCATCTAATCTTGCATATTGTTTCTTCATCGTTTTCCTAATTATCTTGAAACGAAAAACCCTTTCTTTCCTACAATGGCCTCTTCCACAAAACGCACCGGTTTCTCAAAAAGCAAGAACAAACCCGAGGACTTTGTTCCTCCAATAGTGGGCTTCATCATACCTAGAAGTCTTATTACCACAAAAGACTTCGAAGAGAAATTCCCTATCGCTAATTCTCGTACATGGGCCGTTAGCAAGTATCCTTTTTCCATACGTCCTTCGAGCATTCCTGCTGTGAATGAGGACTGTCACTGCCATGACTTAGAAATTATCACTCCCAATCTATCGGAGCAAGTCAACCTTCCCAAGGAAGGATTTACATATGTTTACACATGTCCCTTTACTTTGGATGCTTTTTCTTTGAGCGGAGAGCTTGACTCCGTGATTGAGGAGTTTTGCCTCCATTACCAGGTGTGTTTGTCACAAGTAAGCCCTTTTGTATGGAGAATGGTTGCTTGTCTCCGGCATTTGTGGCATGAAACTAGGGAAGAGCTAACCTTAGCTCACATGATGAATCTTTATTCTCCCAAAATCTTCTGCGGGGGAATGATAAACCTATGCAAGCGTGGCCACTATGACTTATTGTCTAGCCTGGATGATGACAACGACCATGGATGGATGGAAATATTCCTTGCAATTTTCACCGACAATATCATTCCAACAACGACTTCATCCTTTCCGGCTGCTTGGAACCTCACTCGTAAGGTTTTTAGTTAATATTTCCTTTTACTAAAATATCTTTAATAGCCATATTGATCTTCCATTCTTCGTCTGTTTCAGCAACTCGATGGGTTCCATTGGTGATTGAAGGTTTGGACCGGTGGGTACAAAATAACTTGGATGTTACGACGCCAAAAACTCGCTTGTGAAAAGAATTGGCCCCTAAATACAGGTGGAAGGTCAAGAATCATGGTAATTCAAACTTATTTAGTTTTAATTTTTCATATAAAGAACTTGATTGATCTATTCTAACATATCTATGAAATTAGGTCTACTCGCGAAATCTGTTGCTGTTCCTGAGAAGGATATCTTGGCTGATCCCGCTGATGCAGCGAGGTTTCTTCAGGAGGCGCTTACTCGAACAGGTGACCCCGGGCCTGCTTCTAGTGCAAATGCTTCTTTTCGGAGTCCCCAACTGGAAGACAAACAACCAAAGAGAAAACGCTCCTCTGCAACCGGGGAAAAGAATAAAAGGGCGAAGATCGATGCCCCCGAGTCATCTCTGGTAGTAATGGTGACTGGCCCTCCTTCCGGGTCGGTCACAAACACCGTGGCTATTGATGATGATGAAAAAGCTAGTGATAATGGAGCTTCTCTACATAGAAGACAATGATCCTTATCATCTCAACATGATGCTCAACTTATTGAGAGAGATACACCAACCGAGGACGACGTCTCAGCACTTTAGGGATAATTTGATTTAGTAGATAATGTCGACTCCCGATTTTTGGCCCCAATTGCTGTGTCCAGTACTGTGGAGCTGAGTACCGGACCCTTGCCGTCTTTGGTTAGAGAGCATCCAACAACCAGCACTACATTTGACGCAGCTGCTTCTCACTCTTCAACTACATCAGCTTCATCTCCATCTTCACCAATACCAGCAACTGCTACATCACTTCCATCTTCATCCGTTCTTCTACCAAAGATTTCTACACCTCCTCCGCCGACCGCGTCTGACCACGAAGAAGTTATTCCTCTTTCACAGTCCCCAGTTCATGGGAATTTGGGGCAAAATTATGTTGCCCCTTCTGGAGATCCACAAAGGAAGATGAACGTTACTCTTTCGGTATCTACCGGATACAACTTACTATCCCAGCCGGTGGAGCTTGGCAATTATCTGAAGCCTTTGGCTTTAGAGAAAGATTGGGGAAAACTTCAAGCTCTCTCGGAAGAGTGTTTATTAAACAATGCTATATATAACACTGTAGTGGTACATTCCTTTATTTCTTTATTACTTCTTCTTTTCTCCTGAATTTTACTCTTATTATCTTGTAGGTCAATTTTCTTGCTTTCGAATGCCTTCAGAGGTTGATTCGTGCAAAGAAAGAGATTACCTCCACACGGGATCATCTTTTGGCAGAACAGAAGCAACATGTCACTCGCTTTTTGGAACTGGAAGCCAAAGCCGTTGAGGTTGTTGTATTGGAAGCTCGTTTGCAGCAGAGAGAGCAAGAAGTAGTAACCCTTAGCCGAGAAATTGGCCTCTGAGGGTTAGATTTGACGAAGCCAGAGCCAAATGGGTTGAAGTCCATAACGTCGTTCTTGCTGCAACCGAACGTGAGGCTGCCTCCGCTGAAAGAGTGATTACCTTAGAGGCAACCTTGAACTCCAAAATTGAAGAGCTTGCTGTTATGGGGGCGAAACACGCCCAACTAGAAGAGAAGTACTGGTAAACTATTGATCATAATAGGCTCTTTAGTTCAACTGTCCGTGGACTTGATGTCAGCCTCAAATCTGCTAGGTCCGCCCGGGAATATCTTTCTGCCGAGGTAATACAACTCAAAGAAGAACTCAAGTGCTGAGCGACTTCCCTTGTTATTGAAAATACTTATGCCATGTACACCATGAGGATAAAATCCTTGGAAGAGGCCAAAGCTGGTGTCATTGAGTTTGATGCCAAAATCGCTAAGGCCCATGAGCTTGAGTTAGATGCTAAAAGTGGACTCCCATCATTGTCTAGTTCACTTGGTCCTTCTGGTTCTGGTTTCGAGTTTTCGGGAACTGAAGAAGAATCATAGGATGATGATGCTGAAGGAAACATTGATGAAAATGTTGAGTCATCGATGGGTCCGTCTACTTCTTTCGGGGGCGCGAACAGTTCTCTTCCTCCTGGTTCTGGAGACAATGCAGTTTAGCTTTACTTTTCTTTTATTATTTTCTAGTTCTTGTATGCCATTTTGTCATGTTTTCGTAGATAAAAACATCTTTTGTTCAAGTATCGTGTGAGTCTTCTCATTGTTAAAATATACAAGACTTTAATCTTTGCATTTCCTTTAAGAATTTTGCACATATGTTTTTGCATCTTACTACGTGAAACGTTTTGGTGTATTCTTCCCAAAAGCATTTTTGGCTCCGGGGATCAGCCCTTTTCTGTGAGGGCTTTGATAAGTATTTGTGCAAGTTTACTTTTTGCGTCCTTTTCATATGCAGCTTTAAGTGTATTTTTTCCCGATGGAATTTTTGATTTCGGGCATAAATTCTTTTGGAACCAACCCTTTAACGTGAGGGTTTTTATAAGAGAGGGCCATCTTATGTTTACGATGCTCTTGAAGAGGACGTCTCCTCTTCATTACAGCACTAACATTTGAAGTACTTGTTTAACTTTTAAATGACAAAGTTAATTCATCATTCAGATAAGAAATAAGATAAAAACAAAAGAATTTTATTTTATTCCCTCTATTTTCAAAAAATACATAAGCATTTGCTATGCTGAAAAGAAATTGACATTACTTGTGGCTAACTTGTACAACTTATTTCTACGGGGTTGTTCGCACAGTCCCCGGTCCCGATGATGTAATTACATTTTCGATTTTTCTTTCCCGGTCGACGTGGCATCCATTATTTCTGTATCCTCATATAATTCCCCCTAGTGTTCGAATGCGAAGAATGCGAATTGGAACACTAGAATTTGTGCTCGTGTATGATCAGATAACCTTTGATCAATAGCAAACTTAACTTCCCGGTGGGAATTTTCTATAGAGCAAAAGATTATCTAACCATCCCAGAGTGGATCTCTGCTTGTGTGCCTTGCTATTAAAGGTCTTATTGTTGCTGCCTTCATAATATGATTTTTGTTGCTGCCTCGTAAAATCTTGCCAAAAAACCCAATTAGGACAAAAACGGAATGAAGAAAAAAAGAGTGCAGCACATACTTTCTGATCGGATAATGTTCAATAGCAATAATATCTTTTGAGGTGTGCCACATTCCAATTGGTGGGCAATTTTTCTCTATTTTGGTTTTCCAACTCGTATGATCCTTTTCCGACGATAGTTGAGACCCGGTAGGGGCCTTACCACGTTGTACCTAGCTTCCCCACGTTGAGCTCCCGGGTATTGTTAGTTACTTTCCTTAGGACCAAGTCACCTACTTTGAAATACCGAAGATTTGCACTTCGATTATAATACCACTCCATTCTTTGCTTTTGAGATACCATTCTTACATATGCTAATTCCCTACGTTCATCGAGCAGTTCCATGTTGACAAGCATTGCTTCATTGTTCGATTCTTCTTCTGCCATGAAGTAGGTCAAGGTCGGTTCCCCTACTTCCACCGGAATTAAGCTTCTACACCTTACACGAGGGAAAAAGGGGTTTCCCCTGTGCTTGACTTGGCCGTAGTTCGGAATGCCCATAGAACTCCAGGTAATTCCTCGGGCCAATTTCCTTTAGTTGCTTCCAACATTTTCGTGAGGTTCTGAATAATCACTTTGTTCGCCAACTCTGCTTGATCGTTTGCGCTCGAATGATAAGGAGAATATGTGATCCTATTTATTTCCAAATCTCAGAGGAACTTTGTAACTTTTGCGCCGATAAATGCTATCTCTTTTGGTATTCCAAACTTACAAATTATATTTTTCCATAAGAAATCCAGCACTTCGCGTTCTCCAATTTTCTCATAAGGAATTGCTTCCACCCACTTAGAAAAATAGTTAGTTAAAATTAAAAAAACATCTTACCTTTATGGGAGCCGGCGGTAATGGTCCGACGATGTCCATCCCCTATTTCATGAACGGCCACGGGGATAGGATCGAATGTAAGGGTTCAGCCGGTTGATGAATCAGTGGCGCATAGCGTTGACACTTATCACATTTTCGCACAAAGTCCTTGGCGTCTTGTTCTATACGGGGCCGGTAATATCCTGCCCTGACCAACTTCAACACTAAGGAATCTGCGCCCGAGTGGTTAATGTATATCCCTTCATGAACCTCTCTCATAATATAGTTAGCTTCCGGACGCTACATGCACCGGGCCAACGGGCCTTGACAAGGTTTTCTATACAATTGGCCTCCCTTAAAGCTATATCGCGCTGCTTTGGAACGCAGCGCCCAGGACATTCTGGGGTCTTAAGGTAGCTTTCCGTGTTCAGGATAATCGATAATTTCATTACTCCAGTCCCAGACCAGACTAGCTGAATTTACCTCATAATAACCATCTGTATCTAGGACTGAGTTCATCAGTTGTACTACCGACTCGGACTCTGATCCCTTTATTTCTGTTGATGATCCTAGGTTTTCCAATGCATCTGCTTCTGCATTTTCTTACCTTGGGATATGAGTAATTGACCACTCTCGTAATTGTGCCAGCAGATCTTGAACCTTTACCACGTATTGTTGTATGCGCTTCTATTTGGTCTCGAAGATCCTGTATACCTTATTTACCACCAACTGTGAGTCGCATTTGATTTTGATGACCTCAGAGTCAAGTCCTCGGGCCAACTCGAATCCTGCAATCAAAGTTTCATACTCTGCTTCATTGTTAGTTAAATGGACCGTCCTGATGGCTTGTTTCAGGGTTTCCCCCGAAGGCGTGATTATAACTATACCAAGCCTGGACCTTTTACGTTAGCAGCTACATCTGAAAATAAGGTCCAAACCCCTGATGTCGATTCCAACATCATAATTTCTTCGTTGGTAGCGTGAGGCAATAATCACGAACTAAAATACGCCAAGACTTGTGACTTAATCGCAGTCCTCGGCTTGCATTCTGTGTCGAACTCACTCATCTGGATGGCCCATTTGGCTAACCTACCAGAGAGCTCGGGTTTATGGAAGATGTTCTGCAAAGGGAAAGTAGACACCACGACTATTGGGTGGTATTGAAAGTATGGCCTCAGCTTCCGAGCAGCGACTACGAGAGCTAAGGCCGGTTTTTCCAAATGTGGTTAATGAGTTTCTGCTCCCGTTAAAATTTTACTAACATAATAAATTGGAGATTGTGTACCTTCATCTCTGGAACTAAAACTGCACTTACCGCAACTTTTGAAAATATGAGGTAATCCAACAATGTTTCCCCTTCTTTTAGGTTTGAAAGCAATGGAGGGCTTGACAAGTATTTCTTTAAATACCTCAAAGCCTGTTAGCATTCCGAGGTCCATTTGGACTTCCTTCATGCTTGTCAGATAGTCGGGATATCCTCTATGGCCTTGATGTTATCGGGGTTTACTTCGATCCCCCTTTATGATACCAGAAATCCCAAAAGCTTACCTGAGTTGACCCTTAAAGAGCATTTCTCGGGATTAAGCCTTCATATTATGCTTCCTTAGGATGTCGAAAGTCTCTTGTAGATGTTTAAGATGATCACCTGAATTTGAAGACTTGATGAGCATATCGTCTATATAAACTTCCATACTTTTCCTATTTGATTTTCAAACATCTTGTTCACGAGTCGTTGATAAGTGGCTCCGGCATTTTTCAACTCGAAGGGCATCACATTGGAACAATATACACCTAAATTCATTCTAAACAATTTTTTTCTTGATCTTTCAGGTTCATCTTAATTTGGTTATACCCGGAATAAGCATCGAGAAAACTCATTGTGCCCAACCATGGCATCAATTATTTGGTCGATGTTTGGTAGTGGGAACGAGTCTTTCGGGAACGCCTTATTAAGATCTTTATAATCTACGTATATGCAAAACTTATTGTTCTTTTTAGGAACTACTACTACATTAGCTAGCCAGTCTGGATATCTTACCTCTCAGATTGAACCGATATTAAGTAAGCGGGTTACCTCTTCTTTGATGAAATTATTCCTGGCTTCGGCGATCAGGCATTTCTTTTGTCTTACCGGAGGTATGTTAGGATCCAAGCTTAACTTATGCACGGCTACCTCCGGTGGGATACCTGTCATATCCTCATGCGACCATGGAAAATAATTGGCGTTAGATTTAAGGAATTTAATGAAGTCGGACCTGAGTTCTGGGTGCAGTCCTGTCCCCAGGTGGAATTTCCTTTCTAAGAATTCCTCGAATAATGCCACTTGCTCCAACTCTTCCACTGTAGACTTCGTCGCATCGGTCTCTTCTGGAACTTGGAAATATCTTGGCACTTGATTATCTTCCGACGCCTGGCTAACTTCATATAATTCAAGAGTAGGTGCTGGGCCCTATAATTGCTATGCCACGTGTTCCTTTTATTTTATACTGGAGACCAAAATTGCATTCATATCCCTTACCGCCGGTTGGTCACCCCTTATCTTCTTAATTTCCTCGGGTGTTGGAAACATCAGCAATTGATGGTATGTTAATGGTACAGTTTTCATCTCATGCAACTATGGCCTTCCTAGAATGATGTTGTATCCCATATCACCATCTACCACTTCGAAAAGAGTTGTTTTCATTACTCCTTCAGCATTTGTGAGTAATAAAATTTCTCCCCGAGTTGTGACACTTGCATGGTTGAATCGGGTGAGAAGCTTTGTGGCCGGAATAATGCTTCTGGTGAGTTTAGCTTGCTCCAATACTCTCAATTGTATCATATTAACCGAACTCCCTGGATCCACTAGAACATATTTAATCTTAAAATCTAGCACATTTAAAGCAATTACCAGTGCGGCGTTGTGTGGTAGTAGCAATCCGTTTGTTTCCTCCTCCATAAAAGTGATATCGTCTTCCCGGACCTTTTTCTATGCATTATTGATACTTTCGTCTTCTTTGCTGCTGAAAAGGTGATCCCGTTAATCTCGTTCCCTACGAAGATCATGTTGATTGTTTGACGCGGGGAATCTTATCCTACTTTCAAGGGTTCCGCATTGTCTAGATTACGCCCATAGTTGTTCTTAGTTGTCACTCAAGAATTATTTGAGGTGACCATTATTTAGTAACGTTGCCACTTCTTCCAGAAGATGTCGATAGTCCCTTATTCGATGGCCATTTGTACTATGGTATTCACACCACAAATTGGGATCCCTCTGGTTAAAATCAGATCTTATCGGTCTCGGGAATCGGGCGGCATTGATATTTCTCATGGGAGATACTAATTCTACTATACTGACATTGAAGCTGTATTCTGATAATTTGGGGTAAGAAGGATCCCGTGACCCTGTCACTTCTTTATCTTGCAAAAATCGATTATTCCGACCACGATCAGTCCTCCTGTCTATCATAAACCTGTCCGCTATCCGGAAAGCTCTATTTCGGCCTTCGGTTCGTTCATAAGGCAAAACCTGGCCCCTAGAAGTCCACCTGTCCGCGTCATAATCATCCTTTGATTTTTCCTTATTCTTTTCTCATCCTTTGGTCGACGATGAAAAACCAACTTGATCATCTTCGATCCTTATTTTTGATTCGTACCGGTTGTGGACGTCCGCCCAGGTCGTTTCTTGATCCTTGAGTAGGCTCTCTTTCTATTTTCGGGAAGCGTTCGAACGTTTTGGATTTAATCCTTTGGTGAACGCCTCAGCCGCCCATTCATCCGAGAAACCCGGGAGCAATATTCTCTCCTTCTGGAAACGAATAATGAACTTTCGTAGCAACTTAGACTCTCCTTGTGCTATCCTGAATATGTCAGCCTTTCAAGCATATACTTTCCTTGCCCCGACATGAGCCTTGATGAAAGAATCCGCAAGTATTTTAAAGGAATCTATGGAATGCTGGGGTAACAACGAATACCACTTCAAGGCCTCCCTCGTGAGGGTTTCCCCAAATTTCTTCAGCAACACAGATTCAATTTCGTGAGGAGCTAAATAATTTTCCTTTATCGATGTTGTGTAGGTGCTAATATGCTCATGGGGGTCTGAAGTTCCGTCATACTTTGGCATTTCAGGTATTTTGAACAGCTTCGGGATCAACTCTGGTGCCGCACTTGGCCAGTACGACAATTGAGTATACTTCTTCGAGCCCGGGCCTTTCAGCACTGGTGGCGCGCCCAAGATCTGGTCCATGCAGGCGTTTACTTCCCTTATGAACCGTAAAAGTTCATTCTTGAAAGAATCATTCTCGTTGTTGAGACCGGACCCATTTCCTCCTGCTCTATCAGAGCCAATTTCACCCTTAGGAGTGTTATTGTCGACCATCCTTATTGTTTGATTCATGGGAATCTCACGAGGGATCAGATCTCGTCTGTTTGCATTATTTGAAGCTCCCAATAACACTTGCTTCAACTCCGTCATAACTTTATCTTGTCGCGTGAGGTGGCCTAGAATGATTGCTTATTGCTCTTGCAAAACCCTTACCACGTCGATGACATGCTCCTCATCAGCGTCATCGGTAGTGGTCCCCCTAACATGTTGAGGGTACTACCTGTCATGCACTGGTGTAACATCATTCCTTTAGTTATAGGTGTCGCTGATTGAGTCCTCAGAATGAGGCTGATCCCCTCGAATCTCGAGGTTGTGCATGTCATTAACAGTTTTATCTACCATTTCTTATGACTTTTTCTAAGACAAAAACGATCAAAACACGTTAGTAAAGAATGCAAGGATCAATTTAATTACACGACTATCTAGGCCCCACGGTGGGCGCCAAACTGTTCATCCGTAAAATGGTACAGTTGAATTTATACGTAGTTTCTAGATAAGTGAATTAATTTGATCCTGAAATAAATAAATAATTGAAGAATTATGCAACACTTAGCCTTAAGATATAGACGAAACAACAAAAGCAACAATTCCGGGAACAAGGTTTCCGGGCACAAAAACAAAAAGAATCAAGAAGTCAGAAGCTAAGATTGGATTGAGTTTTGTATAAAATATAGTATAAGTTTGCCAGAATAGTCGTCCCCTTTACAACGACACTTGAGCTCACTATTTAAATTTATAGCTACGAAGAAGGTCCTAGGGTCGTGCCCTTCTTTAATGTCAATTATGAGGAGCATTGATGAAGATATAACGATGAACATAAATGCTAAATTCCTTGTAACGGGTAACTGCTCTTAATGCCATGAATATTCCTTATTTAATGCTACCGGGAGAAGAGCATTTATCACATCTTTATGAGCATCATTCCTTCCTGTGACAAACAAAATAATTGTCTTCAGTCTTCAGTCATCTCTTTCTTGGTTTCCACATGTCCCTTTCTCGGACGGCCATGTTCCATAACATATTTTACCCAATACATTACAGTCTTGCAAAGACGTACAATCATCAACCTTGAGGAGCTGGTCCTTAATCCTGATGATTTGGTTCTTAAAGCAGTTAAGCAGCTACGTTGAAGACCTGATTCTTAGAACATTTTATCTGAACAAACTGTGTTAATCATCAAAATCTCAATACTCAACAAACCGTTTTAAGGACCATTTCATTGTACCTAAAAACTCATATTTATAGCCGAAAAGTTCCTTAATTAGTTCATTTTCAAAATTTTCTACACTAGCTAATACATATATAAATCAGAAAGTTTCTAAAATTTTACGAAAAAGGTAAAGTAAAAGTCCTATTTATCATTCCATAACCAAAGTAACATGTCATCCCAGTAAGTACACTCTTCATTGGATCCAAACTCCAAGTCCAAGCTGTTGCACTGATCAACCCATAATTCCTCCTCATAGAAATGATCGAAATTCATGTCACACCAATTATCAAAATCATTTTCAGGTGTAACATTAATGTGTCTCTCGTTCTTGTCTTCACCTTCCTCGTTCCTCGGCTCACTTATCTCTGATTCTGCTTGATGTTCGTGTCGTTGCATGGCTAGTCCTTTTCCTTCGAGCAGTGGAGGCCGAGTCAGAAATTATAACAAGGAAATTCAAAAAAGTGTTTAGAGTAACACGACTGGGATTCTAACCTATGACATGTAATAAAATTGAACTACCTTTACGGCAAAACTAGAAGTTTCACTTATGTTAGAGAAATTCAACAATTTATACTAGCCTTATAGTATGATTTTACAGTAACAAAAATATTACGATATGTTTAATATCATTACAAGTTTCAACTTTTTTTATTTCTTAAATTTCTTGCATGTACAGCAAAGCACCATCATATAAAACGAAACATATGAAAGTATATGTAAAATAAGAGATTTCTCTTACCTACATCAGCAGTATGATTTTCCGGCAAAAGGGATTCAATTGAACCATCTTCGGACCACATAGTTCCGGTACCCCCGCCTCCGGAACACGAGGATTTGACTTTTCCAGTGGACTCAGAGGTGGTCGAGTTAATATTTTTGTAACTTTTACCATTGGATCGGCCTACTTGGCCGTGTTTTCTCGAGGATTCACAATCGCCGGCAACAGCAACTGCCATTTTAGGCATTACTGCAGTGGTTCTGATGAGCTTTTTGTGCAATTTGAAGGTGTAAATTCTTCGGCGTAAGTTGGTGTTCCAGTAATTCTTTATTTCATTATCTGTTCGGCAAGGTAAATGGTTCGCTATCAAAGACCACCTGTAATATATTACATGAATGTGATAAAATGAAAAATTATTGTGGAAGGTGTATGACCGCGTCACAAATCTTCGTTTTTATACCATAGATATTTGATTTGACACGAAATTTAAAAAAATAATGAAAGGTTTTTATTAAGTAGTAAAAATTACGGTTTTAAATATGTTATGCATTTATGTGACTGTAAGAACATATTATTTATATGATGAAAAATTTAAAAATAAAGAGTTTGCAAATCTAGAATTACGTACAAATAAAAGAGAAAGAGTGAACAATAAAATAAAACGAAGTGTTGACTATTTCTCTTGCGAAAATCTTTAGTAAAGCTAATTTTGTATTAAAAAAATGTACGTCTTTGATTTCGCCTAATCTTAGAATTAAAAAAGTCAATAATCAATGACAAGAAAGAAGAAGAAGAAGAACCTATTTCCCAAGGAGCTATGCAATTTGACGATGGTTTCATCTTCTTCTGCAGTAAATTTGCCTCTCTTCAAGTCTGGTCTCAAGTAGTTTGCCCATCTTAATCTGCAACTCTTTCCACATCTTAATAGACCTTCATATCACCATGTAAAACCCTTCATTACCAAAGGCGGAGCTAGCCTATAGTGTGCGGTTCAGCGAACCTAGTTATTTTTATTTAAATATTATATTAATACTAGAAAATTTATTAAATATGTATAAATATTTAATTGTAAATCCAGTAATTAAGACGAGCAAAGGATTCTGTGCCAAATTCAAAATCCATAAACTTCAAATTATGGCTTCGTTCTGTTCATTAATATAATTAGTAGGTAATCTTAGTGTATAGGAGTATCTATTATTATCCAATAGAAGAGATTATTCAACTTATTTTCGTTCAGTATGAACCACCTAAACTATAAATATGAAACAAAAAAAAAAGATAAATATTCCCATGGTTGGAGTACTTGGGCAGTTGCACTAAGGAAACCTAGGGTGTGTTTGATATGTAGAAAAATATTTTAAAAAAATACTATTTGAAAATTAATATTTTTCAAAAAAAAGACTTTGTCTCAGTAACCAACACCTTCTACAATTTAGAAACTATTCAAAATATACAGTTTTCGGAAGCCGGTTTCCTTCGTACCAAACACACCCTAATTAAAGAGAATTTTTATCTCTAGAATGCTCAAACATTATGCATCTTCATTAATTAGTAAATGTTAACTTTCTTTCGAGAATTCTATTTTATTTTTAATATAAATGTATTTATCCCAACCAATTAGGCATTTTTACAGTTATATAATTACCAGCACTAATCCAACTAAAATCCGAAGTTTGAAAAGAAGAAAACAAATTAACATTTTTAACTAATTACCAGCTTTCTTGGGAAGAGATTTCCATGAACCATCTCCATTAGCTTGAATATAATTCACCAATAACTCATCTTCTTCAGCAGTCCATTTTCCTTTCTTTAGCCCAACTTTCTCACAACAAGGTGCCCTCACCATTTCTCAGTTGCTTCTACTTTTTATTTATTAGAAACTTTGGCAACTTTCTCACAACAAAAGGAGGGGAATTAATGCACTGTGGAAATATTGGTAGAGGGCTTCTATATAGACACGAATTTAACTTATATATATTGATTGTATAAAAACAATTACGCTATTACTGTATTTTAACATGCGGTAATAATATATTTATTTTATTTTTCTGATTACTAAGTTAGTCGATCGACTTAGAAAAGGCGTACGATAAAGTTTCGAGGGAGGTTTTGTGGAGATGTTTGGAGGCTAGAGGTGTACACGTTACCTACGTTAGGTTGATTAAGGACATGTATGATGGAGTAAAGACCCGAGTGAGGACAGCGGGTGGGGACTCGGACCATTTTTCGGTTATGATGGGGTTGCATCAAGGGTTGGCACTCAGCCCTTTTTTGTTTGTTCTCGTGATGGACATACTGGCGCGCCACATCCAAGGGGAGGTGCCGTGGTGCATGCTATTTGCAGATGATATTGTACTGATTGACGAGACGTGAAATGGTGTGAACGCGCAATTAGAGATATGGGGGCAGACCCTGAAATCTAAAAGTTTCAAGTTGAGTAGGATTAAGACAGAACACTTGGAGTGTAAGTTAAGTGGCGATACTCAAGGAGGGGAAGGGGAGGTGAGGCTGAACTCGCAGGTCATCCCTAGGAAAGGGAGTTTTAAGTACCTTGAGTCTATTATTCAGGTGGATGGGGATATTGATGAAGATGTCACACATAGTATTGGGGCGGGATGGATGGAAAAAAGACTCGCTTCCGGTATTTTGTGTGACAAGAAGGTGCTACCGAAACTTAAGGGTAAGTTCTACAGAGTGGTGGTCAGACCAACGATGTTGTATGTGGCTGAGTATTGGCCAGTCAAGATCGCTCATGTCCAGAAGATGAAGGTAGTAGAGATGAGGATGTTAAGATGGATGTGCGGGCACACCAGGTTAGATAGGATCAGAAATGATGTTATTAGCGATAAGGTGGGTGTGGCCCCTATTGAGGACAAGATGCGGGAAGCGTGACTTAGGTGGTTTGGTCATGTAAGGAGGAGGATCACAGACGCACCGGTGAGGAGGTGTGAGAGGTTGACATTGGAGGGCCCACGGAGAGGTAGAGGTAGGCCAAAGAAGAGGTAGGGAGAGGTGATTAGGCAAGACATGGCGCAGTTTCAGCTGATCGAGGACATGACCCTTGATAAGAAGATGTGGAGGTCGATGATTAGGGTAGTAGAGTAGGTAGTCTAAAGTGTGTATAACAGTAGTATTGGCATGCAATCTTGCTTTCTGTTGGTAGTAGGTTCTTATGATTAATCATTATTATCTTTCATTGTTGATCACCTTACTATCTTATTATTTTTTATTTTACTTTTATATAGCTTTTTGGTACTGTCCTTTCTTATCTATATTTTCATTAATTTAGTGCTTATACTTTCCTAAGCCGACGGTCTATTGGAAACAACCTCTCTATCCTCACAAGGTAAGGGTAAGGTTTGCGTACACATTACCCTCCATAGACCCCATGGTGTGGGATATTACTGGGTATGTTGTTGTTGTTATTGTAAGTTAGTCGATCGAACTCTGTATTAACTAGACAATTAAAAAATAATTCGAATATATATGTACATATATGATGAGTAGCCACATATAATATACAACAAATAGACCCACAGAATTCTGCGGTGTAAATATGGTTGAAAATTTATAAAAAAATTTAAACCAATTCCAAAACCATTATCACAAGAAAAAAAGTGGATGCAATGGTAATTAAAAATATTCATGAATAATTTTTATAGTTTAGTACCTTTAACATTCACATTAATAGTAATTTCTGAAAATAATGGATCAAAAAGAACAAGTAATTTAAATAAAAGAGATTTGCAAGATTTTGGGTTACCTAACGGATTGAGAGGTAATTTTTAAAAGTTTACTGATGATACTAATAAATTTAGCTAAATAATATAATAGTAAGGATAAATTTGACCGAATAGTATAATGGAGTTTCAATATAAACAATATCCGAAAGTAAAAGGGTAAAGTCCGTTGACAACAATAGATTTAACTCACACCAATTATTAGGTGTGTACTTCTTACCAAACTCTGTTGTCAACAATTATTAAATGTGTACTTCTTACCTCTCTTCTAGGAGCCCCACCTTAGCTTTCACTATACGGATATTCAAGCTATTCAGATGATAGACAGGATTCTTAATTGAACTCTTATTTTTACCAACTTAACACAAATATACCGACAACAGAATTTATTCTCTCTTTCGGTTGGTAAAAAAGATCTTCTTGGACACGTGGAAAAACAATTTCTTAGAAAATTTTATATTGACTACTTGAATAAAATAAATGGAAGTTGATACGTACATTAATGACGAGAGCTAGAGTTAGATAGTAATGTTATTAATCTTCCAAGATTCTCAAATACGTTAGGATCGAAATAATTAGGTGTTACGCGTAAGCTAAAGCAAACTCTGAATGACGATAAATTAAATAACAAAAATGAAATATACCAAAAGAGATATAAATATTTAATGTGGTTCAGTCAATTAACCTACATCCATAAACGAAGATAAGAAATTTACTATATAAATGAGAGTACAAAATATTGAGAGAATAACCTCAGAAAGAGGCACACACAAGTGACAACATTACACTTATCTCACAATGTTTTTCCCTAAATAAGACTCTCAAAACCCTTAAGGACAACATTGTGGATGCTACTAAATTAGAAGAAACGATCCTTAATTTATAGAAGTACGAAATATTTTCCTCTAATAAAAAGGACTATCCGAATATAGTAAAATTATATTTTTCTTTTCGTAAAAGGTAAAATCAATTATGTTATATATGTTGTCCTTCTTTCAAGAAGTTGAAAAACCAAATATAGTAAGAAATCAAAATAAGCACCTAACAATTCTCCCCCTTGGCTTAATTTTTCTGACAAAATAAACTTGATCCGCCTTCTTCACACAACATTCAATAGGCCGCATCTTCAAATTCCACCATAAAGTTTGTCTCAATGTGAGTAGCCCTCTGGTCAAATTTTTCTGACCAAAATCATGATTAAAGTCAAATAAGTTGTGGCTAGAACTAAACCTGCCAAGATGAACCTGTCTTGAACCTCCGATACCATTTGTTAGGATCGAAATAATCAGGTGTCATACGAAAGCTAGTAAAGCAAACCTAGAACGATGATAAATAAGACAACAAAAGAGAAATATACTAAAAGAGTCAAACATTTAACGTGATTGAGTCAATTGACCTACATCCACATGCGGAGATGAGCAATCTACTATATAAAAGAGACTACAAAATATCCAGAGAACAACCTCAAAAAGAGGCACACACAAGTGACTACATAACACCTACCTCACAAATTCTCCCTCTATATAAAAATCTCAACCCCTTAGGGACTACATTGTGGATACTCCTAAATGAGAAGGAAGGATCCTCAATCTATAGAAGACCAAAATATTTTCCTCCAAAAAAAGGGACTAGCAAACTTTTTTCATCAAAGAAAAAACTAATTATAGTAAATATGTTGTTCATCCTTCAAAAGATAGAAAAACCAAATAAGATAAGAAAATCATGACTACCACCTAACAAAATAATATATAGGGTTAGTGTACATTAAGTGATCGAATGGTAGCATGACACGTGAAACCAAAGACAGGTAGAAATCAAATCGTGTAATAACCAGTACCGAGAGCAACATCTACAATTGACATCGGATAGACCCCAAATGGGGCATGATCAATGTGAGCAGATCAAATGCTTGCCATCGGATAACATTAAATGAAGAATATTTCATGGCATTAAATGGGCAGTCGTTGCAGAGAATATTTGCATTCATGGCCTGCTGTTACATATTCATCGATGGCCACTTTATTGTCATTTAAAAGGAGCTTGATCCTAGGATCTTGTTTCCCTAGGTATAGCTATAAATAGTAAACTCAACAGTCATTGTAGGACACGAAATCCTTGGAAAAACTTATGTTATATTCCATTCTCAAGCGCAATAAAATAACTCTATATTGCTCTTTATATTATTCTTATTTCTGTACCCGAAGGCACTCCTCTCGGAGCCAAGTTTGTCATTTTCTTTGATTTTAATAGCTAAGTCTTCTTTTTAATCTTGTTTATTCATTATTTTTGGATCAAATCAATTCACTTATCTATAAACCACGCAATAAATTTAACTATACCATTTTACAGGTAAACAGTTTGGCGCCCACCGGGGGCCTCAGACAGTTGCGTAATTGAGTTGATCCTTGCGTTTACTACTAACTTATTTGAATCTTTGGTTCTTAGAAAAAAATCGAAAAATGGCAGCTAACGATGTTAACATCGCACACAACGTGGAGGGACATGAAAATCTACCTCAACATGAGGATTCAATCAGCGACATCCGCAACGAGGAATATGAGGCAACCCTAGTCCATGGAGAATAATACCCCCGACATGTACGAGAGCCAGCTCCGATGACTCGGAAGATTAGCACATTGCGAAAATAGTAAGGATCTTGAGAGAGCAACAGAAAGCCATCTTGATCCACCTCTCAAGGTAGGACCATGTCATGATGGAATTGAAGCAAGCGTTGTCAAGCGCTTCCAACAATGCAAACGGAAGAGGCTTGGTTCCTCCCCGAGTTCATGCAAATCAAACGGCTCAAGGAGTTAATAACAATACCCCGATAGGTGAGGTCGTCTTTGACGGTGCTGAAGGGACCGGTAGTGGATCCGATAATGATAACGGTAATGATCCCTTCAAAACCAAACTCATGAGATTCATGAGGGAGATGAACGAGCGGATGGATCTGAGTCGAAGGAGTTTCACGCACGAGTGGATCCGATTCCGAGTGCACCACTAGTTTTGAAGGGCCGAGATTCTAAAAAGTACACTCACTTGCCATTTAAATTGAGTGCAGCACCGGAGTTAATTCTGAATAGGTTCAAAGATGTCGGACATACCAAAATACGATGGGGCCTCGAATCCTCAAGAACACATCACAACTTATACAACACATGTAAAAGGGAACGATTTGGCTCAATATGAGATCAAATCGGTTCTATAGATAAATTTTGGAGAAACCCTCACGATGGGGGCCTCACATGGTATTTGCTCTTACTCGAGCATTCAATTGACTCTTTTTAAATGCTTATAGATTCTTTCATTAAGGCCAATGTCGGGGCCAGAAAGGTCCAAGCTAGAAAGGCGAACATATTCAAGATCGTATAAGGTGAGTCAGACTTGCATCAAGAATTGATGATCAGGTTCCAGAAAGAGAGGATACTACTACTGGTTGTACCAGACGAGTGAGCAGTGGAGGTATTCACAAAGGGTTTGAATCCGAGTAGCTCCGACACCTCCCAAAAGCTAAAGGAAAGCCTGCTCGAATTCCAAGCGACTACATGGGCGGATGTTCATTATCGCTATGAGTCGAAGATAAGGATAGAAGATGATCAGCTCAGGTTCCTGACATCAACCAAGGGGCGATACCGAGACAAGAATTAGGATAAGTTCAAAGGTGATTTTGATGCAGACCGGCTATCTTGTAAAGTCCGTTTCTTGCCTTATGAGAGAGCCAAGTGATGCGACAACAAAGGGTTCCAGTCCTTGGATAGGTTCGCTCCCAACAGAAGAACTTACCGTGGTCAAAACAACAGATCCTTACAAGAAAAGGAGGTACTGGCGACCCGGGATTCTACATATCCCAGGTTTTCAAATTACCATTTCAATATCAGCATAGTGGAGTTGGTATCAGCGATGAGAAATATCACAGAAGCACGATTCCTGAAGCCAATCATATCCGATCCCAGCTAGAGGGATCCTCACTTATGGTATGAGTATCATGGGACTCACGGCCATAGAACTAGGGATTGTCGGCATCTACTCGAAGTGGTGGAAACATTATTGAAAAATGACCATCTATTGGAGTTCATGAGAGATCGAGCCAAGAATAATTACGGCCGCAGCCAGGACAATGCAGAGCCCCCGACGATAGGAGAAGACTCTCCTTGGTTGACTATCGACATGGATTTTGGAGGGAATGTAATCAATGGTGTAACCTTCTCGGCGGTCAAGAAGACAAAGATATAGGTAACTCACAGCAAGAGACTCCGGGAAGTCACCGAAGACGACATCACCTTCACAGAGGAAGACACTGACGGACTTTTTCTACCGCATAACGACACCTTAGTAATCTATCTTAATGTCCTAGATTTCAAGATTAAGCGCATGTTGGTTGACCTAGGAAGCTCAGCCAACATTATTCAATGGAGAGTGCTCGAACAAGCAAAATTAATCGGAAGTATCATTCCAGCAACAAAGCTCTTCGCCAGGTTCAACTTGGCACGTGTGAGAGAGATCCTGCTACCCATGAGCACTGAAGGGGTAACAAAGACCACCCTATTTGAAGTGGTGGACGACGACATGGGCTACAACATAATCCTCGGAAGGCCATGGTTACATGAGATGAATATCGTACCATCAACATATCACCAACTACTGAAATTCCTAACCACAAATGGAATCAAACAGATAAGAGTAGATCAACCGGCAGCAAGAGAAATTAATACAGTATCAATTTCCAGTAGTAAAGGAAAGAAGCCCAGCAAATAGCAATTACAAGAACTGACGCGTGCTCTTGTGGCAAGTGAAGATAATCAGGGCGAGGAGTCGTCAGAACCCTACCAGGTACCGAGATACTTTTAGGTACCGGAAGAGACAGACGCAACCAAATCAACGGCAGAAGAACTCGAGCAAGTGGCTTTGTTCAAAGAGTTCTTGGAGAGGAAGTTTCACTTGGGAACAAGACTTAATCCCAAACTGAGGTTGGGATTCATTAATTTCCTTAAAGCTAACGTTGATTATTTTATATAATTGCACTCGGATATGATAGGTATCCCTATAGATGCTTCCATGCATAAGCTAATCCTAGACTCGAGCTTCCCTCTAGTAAGGCAAAAGAAACTCCCAATAGTCGAGGTCAGAAACAGGTTTGTTAAGGAAGAGGTAACTCGACTACTTGATATCGGTTATATCCGAGAGGTAAAGTATCACGAATGGTTAACTAATGTAATCGTGGTTCCGAAAAAGAATAAGAAGTTTCGAATGTGCGTAGATTATAAAGACTTGAATAAGGCGTGCCCTAAAGACTCATTTCCATTGGCGAACATTGATCAAATGATTGATGCAACGACCGTGCACGAGTTAATGAGTTTCCTCGATGTCTATTCCGGGTACAATCACATCAAGATAAACCCGGAGGATTAGAAAAAAACTTCATTCATAACGAATTTTGGTACATATTGTTAGAATGTGATTGCCCTCGGGCTTAAAAATGCTAGAGCCACTTATCAGAGGCCCGTGAACAAGATGTTCGAAAAGCGAATAGGTAAATACAATAGAAGTGTACATAAATGACATGCTGGTCAAGTCTTTAAATGCATGTGATAATTTAAAGCACCTCTAAGAGACCTTTGATATCTTGAGGAAGCATAATATGAAGCTCAACCCGGAAAAATATGCGTTCGCAGTTGACTCCGATAAGTTCTTGGGTTTCTTGGTCTCATAGAGAGAGATTGAGTTAATTGCAGATATAATCATCAAAGCAATCGAAGACATCTTGGATCAGCTTACGAGCGTGGAAGAATTATAGAGATTAATCGAAAAATTGGCCGCTTTAAGTAGGTTCATCCCTCGATCCTCGAAAAAATGTCATCATTTCTTCTCACTTCTGGAGAAAAAGAATAATTTCGAATGGACCCCGGAATGTCAACGGGCTTTGAAAGACCTGAAACATTATCTATCAAGCCCCCATTTACTATCAAAATCGGGGGAAGGTGAACAATTGCTAATATACCTAGCAGTCTCGAAAAGTTACGCTATTTTCTGTCTATTATATTTTCTAGTCCAGGAGATAAAGGTACGCTATTTTCTGTCTATTATATTAGTAAAAACGTTTCATGAGCTGAGACTTGTCATCTGTACCTCAAAAGGTTGGCCTTAGCTCTCGTAGTCGTCTCCCGAAAGCTTAGACCTTGTTTTCAGTGCCACCTGATAGCTGTAGTGACAACTTTCCCCTTACGGAATGTCCTTCATAAGCCTGAGTTGTCAGGACAATTGGCCAAATGGGTAGTTGAAATTAGTGAGTTTGATATTAAATACAAGCCTAGGAATGCGATCAAATCACAAGTTCTGGCCGACTTTGTGGCCGATTACATTCCCGAGTTATTGCCCTTGGCTGCTAAAGAAGCGGTGCTAGTATCGAAAACGACATCGAGAGTTTAGACTTTGTTCACAGACGGGGCTTCCAATATGAATGGGTCCGGGCTCGAGGTGGTCCAAATCATGCCCTCGGGGAAAACCTTGAGGCAGGCCATAAAAACTGTTTCGTTAACTAACAGTGAAGTCGAGTATGAGGCTTTGATTGCAGGACTCGAATGTAAAGCCCCGTGAATTTTTATATTTAACTCGAGTTAGTTTTGAGCTTCACGATATAAATTGATTAAAGCCGAGCCACATGTGATTACTTAGGTGGTACAAAATTATTAAAATACTCGAGGAAGATTACTTTATCTAATAAATTGAGTATGAATTCAACAGAAATTTAATAAGAAACAAAAAGGGAATGGAAATAATGGACTTTCGTTGACTAAACCATGTTATCAAGCACACTTGGAAAATATCAAACTACATTACAAAGAATGGATGCTTGGAACTTTATGGAATAAGTGGATAATCATTTTTTAAAATGATAAGTTGGTGGAACTTTTTGGAATTAAGTCAAAAAATTATTCAATTGGATCTGATTATTTAGTTGATAAATGGAAAGTAAGCCAATGCATTGAATTGACATAGAAAGAAAGGAACAAAAGATACATACCAGTGATTGTCTCCTCCTTTAGTGCGTCGCATGCACATGGCGTCCAAAGGATTTGAAGTCCAGCATGCTAGGCAGTGAAGTGCAGCTTAAGCGTACAAGTTGGTATCCGAAAATTTAAGCCAATAGCTGGAGCCTTTTAAAGACAATTACGGGTTGGGATTGGTCTTTGTTTTTTTTTAGGCATTATCTTTGAAGACTAAGAGAGGGAAAGAAGCTACATACCATTAATGAATCTTCAAGGTAAGAATTAAATGCACTTTTGATAGATTTGATTCATTTATTTGATATCTTAACCCACCAACATCATGAAATTTATAGATTTTTGAAGAAAATTTCAAGAGCACTTCAAGAACTCAAGTCTTAAAAATTTTAGGGTTTGACAAAGAGGTAATATCTTTGTTCCAAGCTCATATACTACACTCCACGGACGTAGTAGAGTATATATATAAAGATAGATTTTTATTTAAACTATCTATTCATGAAACCCTAGAAACTAGTCTTGAAATTGAAGAGTTGGTTGGTAGGGATGATGAATAGTGTTGAGTCTTACCTTAACGATATCATTTTGAGATTCTAATGGAATAATTAGATACCATGATATGTTTAGTGAATGCTTTGGAGTTAAAATTCAAGGGTTGACCTTCAAATGATAAAATGAGGATTTTTGCTATACTTATGAAATTGGACTTAAATGTTAGACACTTAGTTGTCTTAGTTGGTATTGTTATGACACGTTATTGAATTATATGAGTTTGTATATGTAGATCGTGACACGTTGGCATTATTGGATCATTTAGGGTAAAGTTGGAAGCAATTTGAGGTACGCTGAAACTTCCTACCTTCGGAACTTTTCTCCAAAATCATATCAAAATGCGATTAAATAGAAATTCTAAATGTGAGTCCTAACTTGTGGGGACAAGCGAGTTGGGATTGTACTACTTCATGCATCATAAAAAGATTTAAGTGCTACGAATATTGTTTTTTTTTTAATAATTTATTTTAATTTTAAAACTAAATGAAGGAGGAATAGCACTCGTAGTATATTTTGAAATGAAAATACATAAGTTGTGAAATATCTTGGATTTAACTATTCTCATAGTTGATTTGGCTTCATTAATAAATGTAAAGGTTTTGGGACTTACTTAACTTTGCCAAGATTAACCTTGGATATTTTTTCTCATTAGGTTATGAAACTACACGTGTCGGTGTAGGCGTAGAACCCACCTTACGGTTGGGAACTACGACAGAGTACTACCCATGCGGGGGTACTATTATACTACTTTATTAGCATGGCTGAGTCGATTCGTGTTGCACAACGATGAGACGACCTGAGCAAGTAGGGTATATGATACTTGCCGCTAGGTACATAACCTAATTGGCTTTCTTCTGTATTGGTGATGGTATAGTGCTCCCGGTAAATAAAAACTCTAACAGGATTTTGCAAAGATTAATGCTAAAGGAAGATTTTGAAATACGTTTTACCATATTAGTTTATTTTATTTTTTAAACTGTTAATTAATATGAAGGCTTCTTTCTTATATCAATTATTATTGCATATCTTATATCTTCTTAAGTCTTGTCCTATTTTCTTTTGGGGAACGATTTATGATTCGTACTAGGCATGTGGAGCTTAGGCCTTTCGGCCACATTTCTATTTTTATTTTCAGGGACTGGACCTAAGCAGCTTGGGCCGCATGGATATGGAAGCTCTACATTCTTTGTTGACGCTTTTTGGTGAGGCTCCACACTTGTACTCGTGGAGGACTTTATTATATTATCATTCTTTTGAGCCATCAGGTTATGCCTTGGTTGAATATTTCTTTTTCGTGTCATAGAGATTCCATAGACAATAGTAGAATTCATTTTGGATTGTAATCCTATGGTTACTCATATGGCGTGCATGCATGAAAATATCTTTTATCTTTATGAATTTATTCTTTCAAAGGAAAATATTTACTTAAAGACATTATTCATGTTTTTTTATATCTTAAAATGATTGTATTTGAAGAGACTTTCGCATCCTGCTATTAGGCATATATATGAGTATTAATCTATGGGATGGTTCACTGGGGTCAGGTATAGTACCGAGTGTCGGTCACGTAGTTTTAGGGTGTGACATCGAACTGTACCGAGGACTTGGCTCTGAGATCATAGAGATCAAATGTGATTTCCAGCTGGTCATAAATCAAGTGTACGAAATATTCGACACAAAGGAGGAACGCATGCAGCAGTATGTGAGTGGAATGGTCAATCATACACATTCTGAGGGAAGAAAATATGGAAACAGATACATTAGCTAATTTGGGGTAGTCTACGGAGATGAAAGGATCTCACTATGTACTATCGTTCAACTTCTGCATTCGGTATTAGATGTGGATGGCTATTCTGAAGTAAATACAACCAACCTAGTCCGGGACTGGAGGAATGAGTTCATCAAGTATCTTCGGCATGGCGAGTTGCCTAAAGACCCGAAGGCGTCCCGAACACTATTCACAAAAGCGGCTCGCTACTGCATCATGGGTGGACAATTATATAGGAGATCATACCAAGGCCCGTTGGCTCGATGTTTAGAAGCCTCGGAGGTGGACTACGTGATGAGAGAGGTCCACGAAGGAATTTGGGGGAACCCTTCTAGTGCAGACTTATTGGTGCTAAAGCTGCTTAGCGCAGGATACTACTGGCCCCAGATGAAGCAAGACGTAAAGGTGTTCGTTTAGAAAAGTGACAAGTGCCAGCGCCATGCACAGTTGGTTCACCAACCGGCGGAACTCTTGCATTCGGTACTGTCCCCATGGACATTCATGAAATGGGGGATTGATATAGTTGGTCCGCTGCCACCGGGTCCCAAAAAGTAAGATTCTTTTTTAATTTTAATCGATTACTTCACTAAATGGGTTGAAGCAGGTCCTTACAAAATATTAGCGAGCGCGGAGTGATCGACTTCCTACAGGAACATATGATTTGTTGATTCAGAATACCAAAGGAAATTTCTTGCAATAACGTACCATAGTTCATAGGCTCCAAAGGCACAAAATTTTTGAAGACATGAAAATTAAAAGGATTACATCCTCACCATGCCATCCGAGCGCTAATGGCTAGGCGGAGTCGACCAATAGGGTGATTATCCAAAACTGTAAAAAGAGGTTAGAAGAGGCTAAAGGAAAGTGGCCCGAGGAACTACCGGGCGTGCTATGGGCATACCGGGAGATGGCAAAATCAAGCACGGGAGAGAAACTTTTCTCCCTCGTATAGACGCCAAATATCTAATCCCGGTGGAAGTAGGGGAACCAACCTTATAGTTTTCCTAAGCAAACGAAGGAACAAATAATGAGGCATTGCTGGTGAAGCTGGATTTGCTTGATGAATGCGGGGACTTGGCACACGTGAGGATGGTGACTTAGAAGCAAAGGATGGAAAGATACTATAATCATAGGGCCAGTCTTTGTTACTTAAAGTTGGAGGCATGCTTTTAAGTAAGGTAACTCAAAACACTCGAGAAATCAACACTGGAAAGTTGGGTCCAACGTGGGAAAGACCCTACCGGGTTTTAGCTGTCACCGGTAAAGGATCATACGAGCTGAAAATTAAAGATAGAGTCAAATTGCCCAGCAATTGGAATGTGAATCACCCCAAAAGGTATTACTGATGATGGATCCTACCTATACTAAAAGTATGTACTACACTCGTTTTCCCTTCGACCAATTTTTGTCCTAATTAGATTTTTCTGGCAAGGTTTTTAACGAGGTAGCAATGGAATACTACGAGGGAAGCATCATCGGCAAAGTTAAGACATTTAAATGACAAGGCATTGAAATGATAAACCACTACAGGATGGTTAAATAATCTTTGGCTCGATGCCAAGTTCCTAATCGGAAGTAAAGCTTGTCATCCAACCAAAGACTATTCAACCGTTCACAAGTATTTCAACCAACGAAGTAAGACTTCCAGTGCTCCAATTTGCATACATCGCATTCGAACACTCTGTGGGGGGGGGGGGGGGGTATTATTGGATACAGCAGCAATGATGCTACGTAAATGGGGACTACGAGACCCAGAAACAACAATTTCTCATTACGACCGGAGACTGCATGGCCAGCTCCGTAGAAACAAGTTGTACGAGTTAGCCACATGTATTGGCAATTTTATTTTTTTAGCAATCGAATGCTTGTGTACTTTTAAATATAGAAGGAATAAAATAAAGTCCTTTTATTTTTATCTTGTTTCTTGTCTAGACGATGAGTTAATTTCATCCTTTGAAAGTTAACACAAAACTTTAAATATTTGTGCCAGAATGAATATGAGACGTCCTTTTCAAGAATACTGTAAACATAAGAGGGCTCTTTTATGAAACCTTCAAAGTAAAGGGTTTACTCCAAAAAGGTTTATGCCCGAAACAAGAAGCTATCTATCACGACCCAAAATTCAACTAGTCGTGATGGCACCTAACCCAACCCGCTAGGTAAGCCAATTATCAACTATCCAAATCCAATGAAATTAATAAGGCAATTAATTAAAAGAAAATATATGAAACTAATACATTTCCACAAAAACTGGTAGTATAAATCATGAGCTTCTAAGAATAGAGTTTACAAAGCTGGTAGGAAGTAAATACATCATCTGTTTGAAAAGTACATAAACAGAGTTCTATAAATCCAAGGCTACCATGAACTAGAGGCAGCTACAACCGGAATATAGGTACATCTTCAGATCCAGCTCCCAACGAACGCAACAACATTTGCAGCCAACATCTGCACGCAAGGTGCAGAAATGTAGTATGAGTACAACTGACCCCATGTACTCAATAAGTAACAAACCTTACCTTAGGTTGAAAGTAGTGACGAGCTTGTACCAAGGTCAGAGTCCAGCTCCAATAACCAACAACAGTTCATGATAACATAAAGCAAGTAATGAAAGAGGTATCTAAGAAATAAAATGCTCATTTCGGTCACAGTTCCAGATAAATAGGTATTTCTTTCAAGTATCTCGGTGAAAACCCAAGTCTTTTACCGAAAATACCAAAATATGAATAAGTTTGAAAACTGTGATTTTTTTCCTCAAAACTCTCTTCAATGATAAGTAAAATGTTTCATTTTGAGATAATACGAGGAAAGTACGTCTCTATGCCTACATGTCAAGATACATGTAAAATCATAAATGTCCCTAGAACTGGGTAGCATAAGGAAATGCATCTCTATATATGTATCTCAAGTACGCATGACAAATGCAATGCATCTCGATGATGAGCTCATGTACTCACGCTCCTAGAGTACTCAATCTCACTGTCTCACATTCTCTCTCACTATGCTCAATGACCAGCACACTCAATCACTCAGAGTTGTACAGTACCTGCTGCAGTGTGAATCCCGATACACATATGACTATAAGGCCCGTTGCGGCGTGCAACCCGATCTACATATATAGTCGACTGCGTTCACTGGGGTGTGCAAACTCCGTAGGGGTTCCTTCAGCCCATGCGCTATATCGTTGCGGTGTGCAACCCGATCCCATAAAATGTAATCAATATATATATCGATGCGGCGTGCAGCCCGAACCCATAAAATATAATCAATATAACATGTTGCGGCGTGCAGGCCGATCCAAAAATATTACTCTCACCCAGGCCCTCGGCCTCACTCAGTCATCAATCTCTCTAGTCTCACTCATGGGCTCACAATGTCATGAAACTAGCCCGACAACAATGATATGATGTATCAATAAATAATAATTAAGACTGAGATATGGTATGAATGCATAGATATGACTAAGTACGAAATATCAAAGAAATCAGTGAGATGACAGTAAGAAACAACCACTATGGGTCCAAACAGTGTCGGCATAATGCCTAAACATGATATCTAGCATGATTGACAGCTTAACTACTTTACCACATGGTGGAAACACGGATATCAACGCCGTAGGACCACTATACAGTGCCATAGAAGCAACAGAGTACCAATTCACATGGTGCATGCCCACACACCAGTCACCTAGCATGTGTGTCACCTCAATACCGATCACATAACACGTATTACAGGGTTTCATACCCTCAGCACTAAGTTTAGAAGAGTTACTTTCCTAGAACAAGCCAATACCAATACCGAGCAAGCCAAGCGATGCTCTAAAGATGCCATCACATGCGTAGCGACCTCCGAACGGCTCAAAACTAGCCCAAAAAAAACTCAAATACATCAAATAAAGCCCAAGGAAACAATTCCAAATGATAAAGATCGAATCCTTAATCAAAACCCAAAACCAGCCAAAAACCACACCCGGGCCCGCACCTCGGAATCGGACAAAAACTCACAAAATCTAATAACACATTCAATTACGAGTCCAACCATATTAGTTTCACTCAAATCCGATTTCGAAACAATGTTCAAAACTCAAAAATTCACATTATGATCTTTAGGCCAAAACCCATAATTTTTTCTTTAAAATTCACAATCCAATTACAAAAAACGAAGATAGATTCATGAAATATAACCAAAACTGAGTAGAGAACACTTACCCTAATTCATATGGTAAAAATTGCTTCAAGAATTGCCTCAATCCGAGCTCCATAGCTCCCAAAATGTAAAGTTGTCTGAAACCCTCGAAATAGAGTACTTTATAATCTTCCAAGGCCCCCCCTCTTTCACGAACGCGGGAAATTCATTGTGTTCATGATAATAAAACTCACACTGCCACAAAAGACTCTATGCGTTAGCGATACAACCCATGCGAACGCGGCGACCACTGCTGCCAAGGCTTCGCGAACGCGACTCACCTTCTGTGGTCGCATAGAAGAATGCTCCAACTCCCAGCTGCCAACCTCATCACTACACGAACGCGATTCTCCATACGCGAACGCGAAGAAGACTTTCCCCAACTCTACGTGAAAGTAGGGCATACTTCGTGATCGCGAAGAACAATTTTCTGCTGCCATCAAAATACACTATGCGTTTGTGAAAATAGCCACGCGAACGCGATGAAGGACTGAGACACCAGAAACCAGCAGAACACATAAGTGAAAACAATAAGGAAAAATGATTCGAAATCAATCCGAAACACGCCCGAGCCCCTCGGGACCCCATCCTAACATACCAGCAAGCCCATAACATAACGCAGACCTACTCGAGGCCTCAAAACACGCATAACAACATCGAAACGGCGAATCACACCTCAACTCAAAATCAATGAACTTTGAAACTTTAAACTTCCACAATCGATGTCGAAACCTATTAAATCACGTCTGATTGACCTCACATTTTGCACACAAGTCACATTTGACCAAACAAAGCTATTCCAATTTCCTAAATCACAATCCGAATACGATATCAAAATGTTCGCTCTCGGTCAAACTTTCCAAAATCCCACTTCCTCCATTTCAAGCCAAATTCCACTACGGACCTTCAAATCACAATCCGGACGTGCTCCTAAGTTCAAAATCACCCATGGACCTACCGGAACTATCAAAACTCCATTTTGGGTTCAAATTCACAAAAAGTCAAAGTTGGTCAACTCTCCCAATTTAAAACTTTAACAACGAAATCCATTCTTCCAATTCGATTCTGAATAACCTGAAAATCAAAACCGATGATGCACATAAGTCGTAATACATCATACAAAGCTACTAATGCCCATAAACTACCGAGCAAAGTGTAATTCTCAATATGGTTGGTTGGGTCGTTACACTATCGGACGAAATTACACTCAAAGCCTTATCTAATTCAACACAAAAAGAATAAATTTTGCATAATACTTAAGTAATAATCTTCTTCATTTATCAAAATGTCAAATGTCATAGATACAAAAGTACAAAGGAAAACAACAATAGAAACGAAGGAAATCTAAACGTTATCACCGCCAGAACTCGGGGGGAGAGAGGCATCTACATCCTCGAGGGAAGTCGGATCAGCCGCCGGTTCGGGACCTGGCCTTCATCATCATTCTCTTCAAGTTCCTCCTCGGTTCCTGAATACTCAGAACCGGTGCTCGAAGAGTTAGTTGCATCACATTGAGTTAGGAGACATTCTCGAGCAGTTAACGCCAGTGCTCAGGCCTTGGCGATGCAATCATCAATATCAACGTTGACCGTTTTGACCTTCTCCAAGGTTTTTCTCCTTATATGATACATAGCATACCTCTTTTAAAATACAAGGAAATCCCCTTGGTGTTGGAGTTTTGCTTTAAGTCTGTGAACCTTGGCGAGAACGCCATCCCTATCGAATTTTATAAAAACGAGGCTAGAATCGAGAACACGGATTGTAGAAAGGTGAAGCCGGTTTCGATCCATTACCTCTCAAATTTCGATTAATTAGATTTACTATGTTGATAATTCAAAACTAGTGTTATAATTTTTTTAAAAAAAGTACTTTACAAATAATTAATTACAACAATTAGTAGTGTATTTGATATTTATAATTTTTACTACATTTTAGTGAAAATGATTATGCTTAATTAAATTAATTTTAAAGGGGTTAAAAAACTAAAAGGCTACAATTGCAATTCCTCAATTAAACACAAAGTAAATATTCTTTAAATCAACAACAACCCAATACCCAAGCCCAATTCCATCTGACCTAGTCCAAACCCGCGCCTCTCTTTCCACTATGGCAATCCATGCCATCACATTTGAGCCAATCAGAGCATGTCTCGTCTCCCTTCCCATCCCCTCACCAAAAAAACATAGCCCATCCTCGTCGTTGATTCATATCATCAACGGACCAGGATTAACCCCATATGTTCTATTAATTTTAGTAGTTTGTCACATTTTATCTCCGCCATTGGATCACAAGGATCCATCGGCCATCAATATTTCCCACAAAAGTATTTCTAAAACTCTAATTATCAAAACAATCAGAGTCGTTGATCAAGAGATCCAACGGCTCCTATTCCATCTCTTGATTTTAACTCAGAGATGCCCCAAAACCCCTACTCATTTCACCCTAGACTAGCCGCCTTCTTTCCCCTTTTTCTCTTATCTCTCTCAATCCCTCAGACCCGTCAATCACCCAAAACTCATAGATGACCAGAAAACGTTCCTTTTACCTTCATTACCCATGATTCTCGTTGAATCTTTACTTATTTTTCCTTTGAGACTCAAATAGCAAAATCCGAAAACCCAAACCCAAAGATAGAATTTCAAATCATCTGAGGTTTTAAAATTCATGGCATGCATGGGCATACGTTCTGCCTCTGTACTACGAAACTCGTCATTTCTTTCCATTTTCGCCATTTAATCTCAATAGCCCTATTTGAAGAAGTCAGGCCAAAGGTGAAACTTCAACTCCCCAGATCTCCTCTTCCGTCTTTTCAAATCAAGGCGAGTTTGGGATGCTAGTTGGCTTCAATGTTGATATTCGATACCTAAAGGTCAAATGCAATGACCTCTTGGTATTAGAGTTCTGACTAGTGGTCTCTCGTACCTCTTCGGTTAGCTTCCCTCTTCTCAAGCAAATCCTGAATGATTTTC
The DNA here is from genome assembly GCA_000715115.1 of Nicotiana otophora. Classification (NCBI taxonomy): domain Eukaryota; kingdom Viridiplantae; phylum Streptophyta; class Magnoliopsida; order Solanales; family Solanaceae; genus Nicotiana; species Nicotiana otophora. The sequence goes on along the minus strand of AWOL01S0041895.1, from coordinate 47,645 downwards.
CCCTTTGTCTCTCTGATTTTACCAGACTATGCTCACATCATCAATCCATCGTCACTCTCCACAACCATTTTGAATTCGCTGAAACCCTAATGGCCACTATAAATAGGAGACTTTAATATTCTCACCTAAAAAGACCTAACATCTTCAATATACATAACTAATACACCTAACTCTTTTTGAAAAATTGAAGATACAGTAGATTTTTGCTTAAGCATTTCGTTTGAAGTTTTGAGTTTTCACTCAATCTCTGCTTCTCCCTTTCTTTTGACTCTGAGTTCGTCCCTGGTAAAAAGCTGAGCTTTTGGTTCCTAAACGGCTAACGTGAACACTTGTTTGGTTTGCTGCTCAAGAAGAGGTCAGTATACCTCCACCCTCTCCTTAATTGCTTTGTTTAAAAATAATGAGTGTATTATTATTCTCATAGTTAACTGCTTAGTCTACAATGTTTATTCAAACTTTAGTCACTTATTTTTGTTTGCTATGAGTTGTTAATGATCTATGATAGGCTGTTGTATTTGTTTAATATTAACTAGGTAGTTGTATGACTTTACTGACTTCAATTTATGTATTAAAAAACCTATGTGTTTAAGTTGTTTAACTTGATAATTTCTCACATTTTTGCCTAAAACCTCTGACATTGATCTAATGTTCTGTTATAATCTCCATGTTGTATTCTGAGTCCTGTTAATGTCATGTTATAACTTTCATGCTCATCATGTTACATTTTGAGTTATGTTAATGTCTTGTTGCAACTTTCAAAATCTTTATGTTGCATTTTGAGTTTTGTTCCACTTAATGCTCTGTTATAACATTCACGCTCATCATGTTGTATTCTAAATTCTATTCCGCTTGAAGTTCTATTATACGTCCTCATGACTCATCATGTTATGTTCTTCTGAGTTCTGTACTTAAGTTCTATTATGGTCATCATGCTTAACATGAAACACACTTCTAAGTTTTGCTATCCTACTTAGGCTTTTCTGTTCATCATGACATATCTTTTGAGTTCTATTATTCTATACTTAGGTTGTTATTGTAGTCTCCATGTTTAACATGCCATGTCCTTTAGGTTTTGTCATTCTGAACTTGGGATATTATTATATGGTTTTAGCTAGGGTATATATGAAATGTATAGGATAACCCTGCCTCACTAGGTTAAGGCTTATGAGACCTGAGTGTTTAAAAATTACTTTCATAAATATTTATTAGCCTTTAAATATTATTGGAACCTTCATTAGGAATGCCTTACATCCATATCTAACTATTAGCTTGTAAACAGTCATGCTGGGATGGATTCTCCTTTGAATGTTAGTAGTATTTGTCATGATTAGTCTATCTATTGTGAGTTAGACTATAGTTGTACCCTGTTGATTATTTCTGTAATCTGAATATGACCACATCATGTTTAACTATTCAACTAATCCTGTGTAGCTGATTTGAGTCTGTTAAGTGTGATGTCTCCCCTATCCTTAACCCCACAATGATATTGATAACCTGATTCTTCAATGTTTGGGACACATCTTGTCTTGTGCAATCATAATCTTGATTGAAATCTTTGTATGTGTGGGAATTTGGTATGAACTTTGCTTACTTCACATTTTGAACATTGTTTTAAACTTATACTCAGTCTTTTCTTTCTTTTGTTATTTGGGATTGAATGTAACGACCCAACCAGTCGTTTAGACTGTTAGAACCCTGTTCCCCTAAATAAAACTTTGTGTATGTATTTTTAATGATTTATGACTTGCGGGGATGATTGGTTCGGGATTTGGAAGTGTGTGAGTTGAAATCAAAACACGTGGTTCCTTAAGTTAGCTTTAAATGGACAAGTTTGACTTCGGTCAACATTTTGAGAAAATGACCCCAGAATCGGGATTTGACGGTTTCAATAGGTTCGTATGATGATTTTGGACTTGGACGTATGTCCGAATCAGGTTTTGGATAACCCGGGAGCTTTTTGATGCTTAATAGTAAAAATCAACTATTTGAAGGTTTAAAATCCTTTAAATTTGGTTTGGAGTAGGATTTTGAGCAATTGAAGTCCGTTTAGAATTTCGAGTTTGGGAATAGTTCCGTATAGTGATTTAAGACTTGTACGCAAATTTTCATGTCATTCCGAGTAGTTTAAGTATATTTCGACGCATTAGAAGTAAATTGAAGAACTTGAAATTCTTAAGTTTGAATCAATTTGGTTTAGGGTATGATTCTTAGATTTGATGTTGTTTTACGCGTTTCGAGAGTTCGAGCGAGTCCGCTTTATGATTTTAAACCTGTTGGTATGTTCGGACGGGGCCCTATAGGTCCCGAGTGTTAACCGGACAAGGCTCGGACCAATTGCAGACTTGGGAGAAAAGTATTGAAGCTTTCTGCTTCTGGTATGTTCACACCTGTGCTTGGACAGCCACAGGTGCAACCCTCGCAGATGCGAGCTTCAATCGCAGAAGCGGAAGGGGGGAAAGAAGGCCTGTCATCGCAGGTGCGGAACATTGGGCGCACCTGCGAACGCGCAGGTGCGAGAATTTTTGCGCAGATGCGACCTTGGCCCAGGCGAGTGGAACTCGCACCTGCGAGGAATTTCCGCAGGTGCGAAAGTCGCATGTGTGGTAGCCCTCCATAGGTGCGAAAACGTTATTCAGGCAGAATGTTAAAAAGGGGCCAGGCTGAGCCATTTTTGTCCGTGTTTCCTCCATTTTTGGGCGATTTTGGAGTTGTTCGAGAGAGAATTTTAACTAGCAACATAAAGATAAGTTAATTCTAGTTATTGGTAGATTATAACTAGTAAATCTTAGAAATCAAAGGCTTAGATGAAAAACCTAGATTCTTATAAAAATGAGATTCCACAAAAATAATTATGGAATTGGGTAGAAATTATACATTTGAAATCTTGAGATTATGGGTAATGTTTTCATCCGAATATTTCCAGAATCCGAGCATGTGGACCCGGGGTGAATATTAGGAATTTTACCATTTTGGATAAGGTAATTTATTTAATAGATAAATTTTGAATCATTTAGCATATATTAATTATTGTGTATAATATTTGGATAGTTCCGGATCTTTCAGCGTCTAATCAAGAATTCAACGCGACGTGATAATCAGAAAGTGGACTTTGAGACGAGGTAAGTCTCTTGTCTAATCTTGTGAGGGGAAAATTACCCCATAGGGACTAAATTGAATAATTGTTGCTAATTGCGGGGGCTACGTATGCACGAGGTGACGAGAATCCGTGCGTAGCTACTATTAATGCTAAAGTTCGGGTAGTTTAGAACTCAAAGTATGAATTACTTGTGTAAATTGTATTCTTTATTAATTAAATTATTTGATGTGTATATTGTGAATTGTTATGAAAGGTAGTAAAAGATGAAATTTTCATATGCTTAATTTTTATTTCGATTAAATAAATTGTTAAAAGAAATTATTCATCCTCTCTAATTTATCTTATAATAAACATACTCTCATTGCGGAGGTACATAAGAAAAATGTCCTCCTTTCTTGTGGAGCGGGCCGAACGCCTCGGCAGGATAGATGCATCTATGGATCATGCCGCACGTCCCTCGGCAATCTACACGACACTCTGGATCGGTCCATACGTCCTCGGCAGAAATCGTGCTTAATAATAATAATCACACGATACCTTAATAGTTTATTGTAGCTTGTAAAGCTAATTGATAAATTGGAAATCCTTAGAATATTTTGAATTATTATTCCTGCCTGTTAAGGAATTATTGTTATTCCTGTCAATGAGACAAATTGATAAATTTGGAAATTTATTGGAATTGAAGAAATTTAATTAATATATTGAGAATTATTGCATTTGAAGGAATTTAATTATTTCTACTGGTCAATAAAATTATTGTTAACTCTGTGAATCATATTGATATAAATATTTCTATTTGATGATTATTTAATATTATTGACCCATAGTGAGTGTCAAAGTAGGCCATCTCGTCTCTACCACTTCGAGATTAGGCTTGATACTTACTGGGTACATGTTATTTTCGTACTCATACTGCACTTGCTGCATATTTTATTGTGCTGGTACATATATGTATAGTGGCCTTGTGGGCGCAGAGGTGTGGTTAATAATTGTGGGAATATAGGTGAGCTACATTCTATATTATGATCCGCAGCTAACAGAGTCTCCTTTAGAGTTATTATATTTTCCTGTCTAATTTGTATTCTGGACAGATGTTGTATTTTATTTTAATTCCCTAATAAATGCTCATGCACTTGTGACACCGGATTTTGGGAATGGTTGTGAATTGTTTATAAATTTAGTTGCTAAAAATATTTATCATTTACTCTATGAGTTTTATCTTTACAATTTCATTAAAGAATTTGTTTTATTTAAAAAATACTAAAATGGGTAATTAAGTTAATTGATTATGGTTGGCTTGCCTGACAGTGGTGTCCGGCGCCATCAAGGCCTTTTTGGATTTTGGGTCGTGACATTGAATATGGTGTAAGGGAACTTTTATTTGGTTGAATGCAATAACCTACTTGTGCTACTGTCTGAATCTGTATTTATGACCTCAAGGGGATTCAAGTAATGTCATTAGCCTAAATGTATGTTCATCTGTGATCAATGTTAAGGATTTAGTCTATGTATCCTAAAGATGTTATAATTCCAAACTATGTGCCTTATTTGTATATGAGATGTATGATTTCTGTTGTCCAATTTTCAGCAATAACAACATAAGTATTCTTGTTGTCTTATGTGCCTAGAAGTCTGATTTTCAAAACCTATTCATATGTGTGCTTCACTTATTTAATGTTGAAGTATAGGGACTGTTCTATTTGTTTATTTCTGTATTATTCTGCTAAGGAAAGTAGGCTCTTGTGGCAGGAAATTTCATAGTGGTTGGTTTGCATTGAAAAGGCCGCATTGGCGTTCAACCCTATAGGGAAGAGTTAGTCATTAGTGGTTAAAGGTATTCGAGAGTAGAGTTTAACTCTAGGTTGTGATGCTCTCCCCGACACAAGAGTGGGATAGAGTTTTGGGATCCGGCTAAGGCGGTGTTCAAGTTTGCCGACTGTGAGTTAGTACCGACATTGGAAGAAGTTACTAGTTTCACAGAGCTGCCATTCAACGGAACGAAGCCAATACTACCAGTTACTAGGTCCGGTTATAGGTTCTTGGATTCTTTAGGCCTGGGCTAACAATCGGGGTCTGAGAAATATCGAGGACGGATGGGTGAGCCTTGACCAACTATTCAATAGGTTTGGACACCGTGAAAGCTATGAGTGGTATTCGGGAGAGTTTCAGTATGATCAAGCAACGTGGGGGAGTCTTGGGTCTATCACCTTCTCATTGGCACTATTAGGATTATTGGTCTCCCCGCAGATAAGGGGTCAGATCAACATCAACTTATTACCCGTGGTTTTGGCAACCTTACGTGGCAACCTTCAAGCTACTTTGGTGTCGATAGTGCTAGCTGAGACGCTGAGGACTTTATCTGCATGTGCACGTCGGTATGATTTCTTTAAGGGTTGTAACTTGCTGCTTCAGATCTGGGCCACAGAACATTTCTTCTAGCGAAAGGCTACCATTGACTACTTTGTGGGCGTTAGCAACATAATCCGCACCCACAACGATAGGATGAGACATTGGGTCTCCCCACATGGGCAAGAAGAGTCGAGGGAAATACTAACCAATCTAAGTGGAGAATGGGTCAACTATAAGTTATCATGATTAGGTGGAAGAGAAATCTTAAGGACTCCTCATAAATTCTTCATTGAGCTGATTGGACTTGAGGGAATCTAACCATACTTACCCCTGCAGGTTCTCAGACAGTTAGGGATAATCCAAGATGTGCCTATATGGACAAGGATAGCGCTATACGAGGATGAGTACAACGGACAGATTCTTATCCCTAGGATAAAATGGCTCCAAGAAGAGTGGAACGACCTGGTCACAATGCCGATGGGTCAAAACTCGTGGTGCACTCCTGAGTATTATGTCTGGATCAACAAGGAAGACGAATTGGCCCGACCAAGCAGAGAGGGTATAGCTTGGCTAGAGGATGCAGTGGCTGCTTTGTAAATCTGCCATGAGCTTCTGCCACATTACCTTGTGACTACCTCAATGTACTGTCAAGTGGTCTCGGGATCCATCGATCACATGTTGCCACTTGCTAAAGACGATGATCGGGTAGTGGAGTTTATCCAAATAGAATCTAGTACAGAGCCAGAAGAAGATCCAGAAGAAGGGCCGGAGTTCAATGATGACGAGGAGGAGTTTGAAGAAGACCCGTAGGAAGATTCGGAGGAAGAACTAAAAGAAAAAGGGGAGTTCGAAAACGATTCCGGGGACGGTTACTAGACGTTGGTTGATTTCCCCTTCTTTCCCACTTTATACCCTTATCCCCAGTTTTTCTTTTGCTTTCCTAAAGGGAAAATTGTTCAAGCCCATGCGGTTTTATGAATATCATAAACAATGATGTAATCTTTCTTCCCGCTTATCCTAATCCAAAATTATCAATGAAAATAAACTTGCTTCGGATATAAATATGTCAAGTCTAATTATTTGTCAAACATCTTCGATTTAGGCCTACCTACGGTAATGAGAGCTCCCACGAATTCTAGGAAAATGCGCTAGCTTTAATGCGTGCATTAATTGCTTTATGTGATTTCCTGCTTGCTGACGAGACCTATGTGCATAGGATTTTTCTGCTCGTACTCAGTCAAATTCTAGTATAGTTTATGATGTCGTGCCACAGAGATTGGTTAATCTACGCTAAAGACTTTTAGTATTCTTACCACTATTTGAGAGAACCAAATTGATTAAAGATGAGTAAGGTTTTAAAACTTGTTAATTACTTAAAGCAAAACAAAAAACTTCTTAAAGATTCACAATTTAAAAAGAGTTGGAAATCGTTGAATTCACTTGATAATATTTTTACAATAAAATCTCAATTTCTACATGTATTTCTCTAAAGAATAATTGCTTATTGCTAATACAATTATATTTGCCCGCTAAGAAAAAGTCTATTAATAGCACTCCCTAAGGTTATCTAATTAATTGAGTTAAAACTAGTGACGATCAAACCGAAATATTTTATTGCTTGAATTGTGCTAAAAGGTAGTAAAAACTTCGTGAGAATAGTTTTACTAAAAATCAGTAATCTTGCCTACAACAATTCCTCCGTGAGAATTAAAACATAGACAAACAAGATTACAGATTTGAAATAAGAGTTTTACAAAATATTATTCTCACACTACTATTTTATTCATTGGTTATTATATATTAATTTTTCTACGTGAGAATTGCAAAATTAATATAAGAATAACTTAAAAAATATATATAGAAGTGATAATAATGATTAATTAGAAACCATTATTTCAGCACAATATAAATTATAAAAAGAAAATTTCAAACCAAGGATGTATTAAAACTGAAATAATATTATAAAAATACTTATCAAGTTTCATCAACTATCCCAACAAACGAGATTACTCCGTTATGGAGTATTTAAATCTCATAACAAAAAGGAATTCTAGAATATTACCAATACTCTTAGAAAATTCAAAAACTTACAAGAAGAAATAACATAGTTAAAGAAAGAAGTTAAGACCAAAATTTAGAGAAAGGTAGTTCTCTTCCTACGTCTCCCTCTACCGATGCCAAATTTACATTCTATTTATAGAAAAGTCTTGCATGCATTAAATGATTAGACGTTTTATAGAAAAGAGCTTGGACCCGTCTGAGGATATGAGCTTGGACACATATGAGTATATGAGCTTGGACATGTCCGACGATATGAGCTTGGATACGTCCAAGATAGGAGTTTAGATACGTCCAAGGAGGTTGTCTAGAACACATCAAACTTTAATTATATGCTTCCATCTTGCCATTTCAATTTTTATGCTTGCCATCGCATACTTTTATCGAGTATTCTTTCTTTTCCTTCTGTTATTTATAATTTTTTTTCTTCTCTTTTTTCTGAAAAAATAGTTTGAAAGATGAAAAATTCGAAATATAATTTAAGTATATTATTTAAAATAGGAATTAAAAGTATATAATAAGTAAATATTTTATATTCATCAAATTCCCCCATGCTTGAACCATTTCTTGTCCTCGAGGAGAATAACTTTATTAGTAATTATTATTTTTTTATAAAGTAGAAAATTGAAAAATAAAATTTCACATAAAGTTCAACGCCAATAACTTTTTCAGGTTCACCAAATCTTTACCTTGTTTCTGCTTCTGCTTTTATTTGGCAAAAGAAATTTTGCATCTCGTATTCTTGATGAACCTTTTGAGATTGATAACTTTATGATCACAACTCTTGAATTTCTCAAATTTGTCCATAAGCTTGTCCTTCATGTCAGTCTCCACTAATATAAGATCAACACTGATTTTTAAAATCTTCTTAGGATTTTTTTGGTCTTGTAATATTTGGTTTAATGTTGGTAAGGGTAAATGATATATTTATAGTGACTTGTTCTTTCCAGCTTATTATTAGAGTTGATTATTTTATCAACCAAGAATTTATTTTACAAGCTTATACACATTATTCTTCACTTTTTTTTTGTATGAGCCATTCATAATTACATGAAGCACACTTCTTCAGAATGTCTATTTTATTTTTATCTTTTTTCATAATTCTTCATCTCTTGCTTTGATAACCATTTCTACTCTATTATAGAAGGGTGGAAAGAGTAAGAATATTACATTTATGTTCTTTCTTACTTCTTTTTTTATGGTGAATCAATGAAATTGAAGGCTCAAATTTGGGTGCTAAAAGGATATATATGTATACTTCTTTTTCTTTTCGGAATAAAGAGGATAAAAGTTACATAAAGAAAGACTAATTTTTAAAAATCAATGTTGTCTGAAATTTCGCCTTAATAGACATTTGGGACAAGTTCTAGCTAAATTATATTGATTATATTGTCTGTGATCATAATGCTTCTATATTTCTCATATTTAGAGATACTCATCATTTGCCTTCATAAAAACAAAAATCACAAACTTGGAAGTTAGATGGCATAAATGAAAAACAAATATGTTCGAAGGTATGTAAAATTTTATCTTAACACTTTACAATCTTACAAAAATAATACTTACGAATAAAGGATGATAATAAACTAAAGACAAAACTGTGACCACACATGTTATATGTGTAATAGATAAAACTAATTTAACACTTTAACAGTCTTAAAGTGCTGGTCATGAATATAAACCAGAAAATATACATGTGCCAACATTAGAATTGAATTATTAAATGGCTAACCAACCAGTTACTTAGGCATGCCGATCACCATGGAGTTACTCTTGTGTAGGTGACACTACTTCTGTAGAGGCCTTCATGAGATGTTCTGGTTTTACAATAACCTAAATATTAACCAGATTAATTGGTTAAGCATTTAATTAAACAAATCTATATCGGACTTATGAGGCTCCATTGCTTCACCCTTAATGGCTACGGGTAGGGTATCATAGTTCTGAGTTTAACGTCGTCAGCTCGACTTATTAATTTTGGGATTCATCAGTCTATCAAAGTGACCGACGAATTTTGCTCAAAATGTACTCCAAAGTACATTTTTAGCGTGTGGCCATTTACCTTAAACTTGTCTCCTCCATTATTCTGCTGAATTTCAATGTACCGTATGGAGTTACATCTGTAATATTGTAAGGACCTGTCCATCTGAATTTCAACTTTCCTTAGAATAGCCTGAGTCGGCTATTGTAAAGAAGTGCCTGATCTCCAACTTTAAGACTTTTCTGTCTGATCAAATTGATATGCCAATTTTTTGTTTTTTCTTTGAAAATTCTTGCATTTTCATAAGCTACTAATCTCAGTTCTTCCAACTCATTGACTTGAAAAAATCTATTTTTAGCAGCGGAGGTGTCACGACCCAAAATTCATCAAAGGTCGTGATGGCGCCTAACACCACTGTCAGGCAAGCCAACAATAAAAGTTTAACTTAATTATTCCTTTTAGTATTTTGATATCAAAAATTTTCCTTCAATTAATAATCAGAGGAAGAATTTACAGAGTAAATGATAATACTATCCCAACTACAATACTGAACAACTCATAAGTACCCCCAGAACCCGGTATCACAAGTGCATGAGTATCAACTAGGAAGTAAAATAAAATACAGCATCTGTCCGGAATAAAAAGTAGACATGAAAAATACAAATAACCTTGGAGGAGACTCAGTTGGCTGCGGATCGTAACCTGAAATGCAGCTCGCGGCAAGTCCCCGCATCATTCGTTCCTCCGTTCCCAAAGGACCACCAGACATAAAAGTACCTGCACAAACATGTGCAGCAAATGTAGTATGAGTACGCAAATCCACGTGTACCCAATAACTATCGAGCCTAACCCCGGAAGAGTAGTGACGAGGGGTCGACATCGACACTAACTAGTAGTCCACTAATATCAGGTACAGTAAGGAGGTGAACTAATATGAGGCAAAGTAAATAAATAAAGTAAACAACTGTAAATATGTGGTTACATTATCCTCCTTACAATAAACTCAAGCTCTAAATTAGCAATTCCTTCTATATATATATATATATATATATATATATATGTATGTATAGATGTGATGACCAAAAGGTCATCTTATGTTTTAGAACTCGAAATTGCGCTCTTAAGCCTTAAAAATCACATTTCTATTCTCCTCGATTTATGTGCGCAGTCCGGGCAGGTTTTCGGAAAGCTTTTATGTTGAAAATTGATGAAAATAAGAATTTATGCCTTAAAAGTTGATTTTAATTAATTTCGATCAATAGTTTTGGTAAACGGGCCCTGATCCATGTTTTGACGGTCCCGGTAGGTCCGTATCGAATTATGGGATCTGAGCGTATGCCCGGAATCAAATTCGGAGGTCCCTAACTCAAGTTATGAATTTTTGATGAAAATTAAAAGTCTAAAAAGTAATTTGTTTTTAAAAATTGATTGACGTTTGGCATTGTTAGTGCCGGGTCCGTATTCTGTTTTCGGAGCCCGGTACATGTTCATTATGATATTTAAGACCTGTCTGTGAAATTTGGTGAGAAACGGAGTTGATTTGACGTGATTCGGACGTCCAGTTGAGAAAATAGTAATTTTAAAGTGTTCTTGAGAGTCTCATTTGATTTGATACTAAATTTGTAGTTCTATGTGTTCTTGTGTGCATGTTTGGTTTGGAGCTCCGAGGATTCGGGTGAGTTTCGGATAGGCCACGGGATGTTTTGGACTTTAGAAATCTGGTTTTTCGGTTGTGTCTGTGTTCTGGCATGTCCTTCTTCGCGTTCGCGAAGGTACTCTCGCGAACGCGAAGAGTAAACTGGGCAGCTGAGGATTTCTTCTTCGCGAACGCGAAGCGATGGGGGCGTTACCCTTCGCGTTCATGACAAACCCCCCACGAACGCATAGTGTTAGGCGCTGGGGAGGGGAAGACAACTTTTTCTTTATCGCTAACGCGAACAATGACTCGCGAACATGAAGACTAGGGAAGGGTAGCCTACGCGAACGCGAGCACTGTCTCGCGAACGCGAAGGCTTGACAGCCCATACACTTCGCGAACGCGACAGTGCTCTCGCGAACACGATGAACACTGTCACCCAGCACTTAACAAAACCCAAAAATGGGATTTTAGCCAAAAACTCATTTTTCTCAAAAACCAAACGGTGAGAGGCGATTTTTCAAGAGTCATTTCTTTTCCAAATTGTTGGTAAGTGATTCTAAACTATTTTCTTTCAATTACCCATTAGTGATTTCGGGAATTTGGGGATTTAGACCTCAATTTGAGGTCGGATTCCAAAACTAATTACATATTAGGGCTCGGGGGTGAATGGGTAAAAGAATTTTGGTCAAAACCTCAAGTTTTGACCAAGCGGGCCCGGGGTCGATTTTTCGACTTTTTGGAGGAAAATTTGGAAGATTTAATTTATGCAATATAATTGATTCCTTTAGCAATATTTGATATTATTGAGTCATTTTTTAATAGATACGAGTG
>AWOL01S0041895.1:0-35575 GCA_000715115.1 Nicotiana otophora | reverse complement strand
CCTTAGATTACTTGCTAAGTGAAATCCATGTGAGCGGCATATATGTGAGGTGACGAGTACTTATGCGCTGCTAATTTACCTATTTTTCATGTTTCTCTGTTTTCCTTATATTGTCTCTTTCCTATGCCAAAGTGCTACGTGTTATACTAGTGTTGTTCAATTTATCGTTCTTATCATGTTTACGGATTTTCTGGTGATAATTAAGTTTTTATTTCAAAGTTAAGATTGATATTATGGAACCAAATGTTGAAGTAAGGTTTGTACTTGTTAATCTATCTCCCTGTTGTTATTTATGCATTGAATTATGGTAAGGGGGAGTGTTAATGCAGGAATGGTGATGTCGTGCTATATTGTGAGTGTTAATGCACGAAGGGTGATGTCGTGCCATATTGTGAGTGTTAATACATGAAGGGTGATGCCGTGCCATATTGTGAGTGTTAATGCAAGAAGGGTGATGTCGTGCCATATTGTGAGTGTTAATGCACAAAAGGTGATGTCGTGCCATGATATGAGAGTTAATGCACGAAGGGTGATGTCATGCCGTTTCTATTAATTTTATGGTAAGATTGAGAGTAAAAGCACAAAGGGTGATGCCGTGCATTGTTTCTTACTATATTCACCATTCCTGTTGATTCATGGTTTATTGACTGCTGTGGTGATCATTATGTTGTAGTTCTTTATCTTGTATTCCCCTTAGTATGTTCCCCTCCCGACATTTCCTGTTAAGTTCTTCATCTATGTTATTTGTATATACATTGTTAAATTGTACATGTTGATTTGTAGGTGCCTTGTCTTAGCCTCGTCACTACTTCATCGAGGTTAGGCTCGACACTTACCAGTACATGGGGTCGGTTGTACTGATACTGCACTCTGCACTTTCTGTGCAGATTTTGTACTGGCTCGGGTTGATCGATATTTTGCTATTGGTCCACTGTTCGGAGACTCAAGGTAGATCTGTCGGCGTTCACAGAACTTGAAGTCCCCATCTATCTTATATGTTCTAATGTTTCTTTCATTCAGACAGTTGTAGTTCTTTTAGACTATTTCTTGTAGTAAATTCTAGAATGCTCGTGAATTATTACTCCAGATCCGGGTGGTACTAATTAATACAGTTTTATAATATTTCGTACTTATTATATTTCATCTTAGTTAATTATTGTTATTTACTGAATGGAAATAAGTAATTGGTTTAACGATTTTCTAACTTTGGCTTGCCTGGCAAGTGAAATGTTAGGTGTCATCACGATCCCGTCGGTGGGAAATTTTGGATCATGACTTTTGGTATCAGATCATTAGGTTGCCTAGGTTTCACGATTCACGAGCAAGCTTAGTAGATTCTAGAGGATCGGTACGGATACGTCTGTGCTTATCTTCCAGAGGCTATGAAGTTTAGGAACAATATCACCTCTTTCATTCCTTATCGTGCGACATTGATTTAGCTTGAAACATATATCTCGTGTTCCTTTGTATCCACTCGTGTATGACATTGCGCACTCAGTATCAGTTGTGTGTCGACGGTTCGTGATGCCACAAATGGAATACGAGAGAGCCATAGATGCTCAATATTGCCTCAACGTGTTGTTCCGACTGAAGATGCGGAAGTATTGAGAGATCAACCAGTAAGTCATGTGAGGGGTGCAATGGACCTTGGCATCTGGTTGATTTATACGAGCTGTGAAGGTTATTATTGTGGATCATCGGACGTGGTGAACTATGACTTCGCGCCGAGTGGGGGGAAGTCCACTATCAATGGATGGATTGCGGGGTCATGTGTTATATCAGTTTTGGCCTGAAATGTATATATGTGGTACTGAAAGGTTCCCCAAATTTACACATGTTTAAGTCCTGAGATCTTGTAGAGGATAAGGTTGAGACTTGCGGTATGTCCTCCTACTTAATAATACTATACTTCAGTACCAAAGGAGTTAGAGAAACAACTTTAAATCTATAGAATGTCTACTCAACGTGGATGTTATGGTTGTGAATTTCGAAGTGCTTCGGAGGAAGTACAGTGGTTGACGAGATTCTGGACTATGTGGTTAGTGCCAAGATTTGCCGGTATGGAGCTCTACTTTTATGATCATTATGTATAAAAGGGTGTAAAGGTTACCCCAAAGAAGATTTGAAGAGTATGTTAAGAAATGGGTCATCTCAACAGTGTTGAGTCGGCATAACAAAAGAAGAAATTGGCCTTGTGAGAGATAATTCTCCACATATGTCTGTGGCAAGCCTATGAAGAGGGCAGTATGACTGTTACTCGGTATGAGTCCCATTTTGTGGATTTGGCCGTCATGCTCTCCTTTTACTACCTACTGAGGGATAGAGACTTAGGGGAGTTTATGGAGGGACTCACTCACCCTATCAGGCTTCAGATGGCCAAGGAGACCGGAAGTGAGATTTCTTTTCAGGTGACTGCTAATGTCACGAGGAGGATCGAGATGGTTCTTGCACAGGAGAGAGGGTAGAGGTCTGATAAGAGGCCTCGTCAGTTCGGTGGTTTCGGTGGTGCCTCGCCTGGTGTACTTATGGCAGGGGTCAGGTACCTAGAGGTGGAGGTCAGACTGTTAGAGGTGAAGGATAGGCGGGTAGAAGGCGTCCTAGAGGTGGAGACCCGACCGTTGTTATATTTGTTTTATGGTATGGCGGAGGCCGTTACATCAGATGGTGTCATTATGGGTATGACCTCGATTTAAAATAAAGGTATAATTTCCTTAACTTCATTCGGTTCTGAGTATCAAGACAAGTCCTCCTATTGTGCTCCACTTATGAGAAAGCTTCGTAATTCTATAATTTACTTATGTGTTTACTCCTATTGGAAGATTCTATGGAGATAACTACGCCTTTTATTCCATGATGGTCACTAATAAGAGCTGTGAGGCCAAATGTGGCTTTCTGTTACTCATTTCGGTAAGTTTTAATGTAATTTACGGATAATTAATTACAAATTATGAATTATATGCCCTACCAGTGTGGGGTTCATTATGTGTTATGATTTTGTTTAACGAAAGTTATTTAAAAGGATAAAATGGAAGGTTTCGATTGGCAAGATGTGCATATTATTAGTGATTCAGAACTGAGGCTGAGGTCGTCATATTTTAAAATAAATTAATATGTTTAAACCGGGCTTTGAGCTGTGGTGGAAGTTATATAAGGATGAGATCCTTATGATAAAAATTCTTGTGTTTAAATTCTCCCTTGTGAAATTAAATTTGTACTATAGTACTAATAGGGAGTCATGCCTGTAGGCTTATTTGAAACAATTTTGTATGAAATTCTCTGTGCATACTTGCCAAATTCGTGTTGTAATATTGAGTTGTAACCTACGAGGTAGGTTCCCGCCCAGGTGGCGTTAAATGTGACTCGTTAATTCAGGTAAATAATTATGAGGTCTTTACGCCTCGCATCACGTTATTAGTATTGTGAAGGTTTGAAACGAGATTTTTGTTAACATGAGGTTAGTTGGCAATTCGGTAATCGATCATGAACAACTATTAAGAACAAATATCCGCTGCCAAGAATTGATGACTTATTTGATCAGATTCAGGGATACCAAGGTATTTTCGAAGATCGATTTGAGGTCTAGTTACCATCAGTTGAAGATTAGGGCATTTGATGTCCCTGAAACGGCTTTTCGGACTCGGTATGGGCATTACAAATTCCTAGTGATGTCATTTGGGTTGACAAATGCCCCAGCAGCAATTATGGATTTGATGAATCGGGTGTTCAAGCCCTATTTGGAATCTTTTGTGGTTGTATTCATTTATGATATCTTGATTTACTCCAGCAGTCGAGAGGAGCATGAGCAACATCTTCAAAGTGTGCTTCATACTTTGAAGAATAATCAGTTATATGCCAAATTTTCAAAATGTGAGTTATGGTTAGACTCAGTTACCTTTTTGGGCATGTTGTATCGGCAGAAGGCATAAAGGTGAATCCTAAGAAAATTGAGGTTGTTCAGAATTGTCCTAGACCTACTTCAGTTGCAGAGATTCGTAGTTTCATGGGTTTAATAGGTTATTATCGTCGGTTAGTGGAAGGGTTTCCATCTATAGCAAGCCCATTGACCAGATTGACCCAGAAAGGTGTCCCATTCAAATGGTCAAATGAGTGTGAGTTGAGCTTTCAGAATCTCAAGACCGCTTTGACTATGGCGCCAATGTTTGGTATTACCTACAGGTTCAGGATCGTATACGGTATATTGTGACGCATCTCACATTGGTCTTGGTGCAGTATTAATGCAAGATGGCAAGGTAATTGCATATGTGTCGCGGCAAATGAAAGTTCAGGAGAAGAATTATCATGTTCATGACTCATAATTAGCATCCATTGTCCATGCGCTGAAGATTTGGAGGCATTACCTCTACGATGTCTCGTGTGAGGTATTTACTTATCATCGTAGCCTTCAGTATCTGTTCAAAAACAAAGATCTTAATTTGAGGTAGAGAAGATGGTTGGAGTTGTTGAAAGACTATGATATCACCATTTTGTATCACCCCGAAAAGGCCAATGTGATGGCCGATGCTTTAAGTAGAAAGGCTGTGAGTATGGACAGTCTTGCATATATTCCAGTTGGTAAGAGACCGCTTGCATTGGATGTTCAGGCCTTGGCCAACCAGTTCGTGAGGTTAGATGTTTTCGAGCCCAGACATGTTCTAGCTTGTACAGTTGCTCGGTCTTCTTTTTTTGAGCGCATCAGAGATCGGCAGGATGACGATCCTCATTTACTTGTCCTTAGAGACACAGTGCGGCACGGTGGTCTAATTAAGTTATTGTTGGAAATGACAGAGTTTTGAGGATGCAGGGTCATATTTGTGTGCCTAATCTGGATGGACTTCATGAGTTGATACTTAAGGAGTCCCACAGTTCCCAGTATTCTATTCATCTGGGCGCCGCCAAGATGTATCAGGACTTGAGGCAGCATTATTGGTGGAGGCGAATGAAGAAGGACGTAGTTGCCTATGTAGCTCGGTGCCTAAATTGCCAGCAGGTAAAGTGTGAGCATCAGAGATCCGGTGGTTTACTTCAGAGGTTAGATATTCCTGAGTTGAAGTGGGAGGTATCACTATGGATTTTGTTGTTGGACTCCCACGGACTCAGAGAAAATTTGACGTAGTTTGGGTCATTGTGGACAGGTTGACCAAGTCAGCACATATCATTCCAGTGGCAGTTACCTATTCTTCAGTGAGGTTAGCTGAACTGTACATTCGTGAGATTGTCCGCCTTCATGGTGTGCCCGTGTCTATTATTTTAGATTGAGGTGTGCAGTTTACCTCACATTTCTTGAGGGATATATAGCGTGAGTTAGGCACGCGGGTGGAGTTGAGTACAATATTTTATCCACAATCAGACGGATAGTCAGAGCGCACTATTCAAATATTGGAAGATATGTTCCACGGCGTTATAGACTTGGAGGTTCTTGGGATCATTTCTTGCTACTTGAGGAGTTTGCTTATAATAATAGCTACCAGTAGAGCATTCATATAGCTCCATATAAGGCATTATATGGAAGGTGATGTCGATCGCCAGTTGGTTGGTTTGAACCGGGGGAGGCTCGGTTGTTGGGTACCGATTTGGTACAGGATGCCTTGGATAAGGTCAAGATTATTCGGGATCGACTTCGCACAGCTCAATCTAGAAAAAAGAGTTATGTCGACCGAAAAGTTCGTGATATTGCATTCATTATTGGAGAAAGAATATTGCTCCGGGTTTCACCTATGAAAGGTGTAATGAGGTTCGGGAAGAAGGCCAAGTTGAGCCCTAGGTATATCGGACCCTTTGAAATTCTTGAAAGGGTGGGTAAAGTATCCTACAAGCTTACATTACCACCTAGTTTATCAGCGGTTCATCCGGTGTTCCATGTGTCTATGCTCCAAAAATATCATGGTGATCTGTCCCATATGTTAGAATTCAGCTCAGTCCAGGTGGACAAGGATTAGACTTACGAGGAGGAGCCGATGGCAATTCTAGCCCGGCAAGTTCACCAGTTGAGATCAAAGAGTTACCCTTTAGTTCGAGTGCAGTGGAGAGGTCAGCCTATTAAATCAGCTACTTGTGAGTCTGAGTCTGATATGCGTAGCAGATATCCCCACCTTTTCACCAGCCCAAGTACTTTTCTATGTCCGTTCGAGGACGAACGGTTGTTTTTAGAGGTGGAGAATGTGATGACCCAAAAGGTCATCTTATATTTTAGAACTCGAATTTGCACTCTTAAGCCTTAAAAATCACATTTTTATCCTCCTCGATTTACGTGCACAGTTCGGGCAGGTTTCCGGAAAGCTTTTATGTTGAAAATTGATGAAAATAAGAATTTATGCCTTAAAAGTTACTTTTAGTTGACTCCGGACAACAGTTTTGGTAAAAGGGACCGGGTCCATATTTTGACGGTCCCGGTAGGTCCGTATTGAATTATGGGATCTGGGCGTATGCCCGGAATCGGATTCGGAGGTCCTTAGCTCAAGTTATGAATTTTTGATGAAAATTAAAAGTCTGAAAAGTTATTTGTTTTTAAGAATTTATTGATGTTTGGCGTTGTTAGTGTAGGGTCCGTATTTTGGTTCCGGAGCCCGGTATAGGTTCATTATGATATTTAAGACTTGTCTGTGAAATTTGGTGAGAAACGGAGTTGATTTGACGTGATTCGGACGTCCAGTTGAGAAAATAGTAATTTTAAACTGTTCTTGAGAATCTCATTTGATTTGATGCTAAATTCGTAGTTCTAGGTGTTATTTTGGCGATTGGATCGCGAGAGCAAGTTAGTATGATGTTTTTAGACTTGTGTGCATATTTGTTTTGGAGCCGCGAGGGCTCGGGTGAGTTTCGGATTGGCCACGGGATGTTTTGAACTTTGGAAATCTGATTTTTCTGCAGAGTCTGTGTTCGGGCATGTCCTTCTTCACGTTCACGAAGGTACTCTCGCGAATGCGAAAAGTGAATTGGGCAGTTGAGGATTTCTTCTTCGCGAACATGAAGGCTTGGCCGCGAACGCGAAGCGATGGAGTCATTACCCTTCGCGAACGCGACAAGCCCCTCGCGAACGCATAGTGTTAGGCACTGGGGAGGGGCAGGCAGCATTTTCTTTATCGCGAACGCGAACAATGACTCGCGAACGTGAAGACCATGGAAGGGTAGCCTAAGCAAATGCAAGCACTGTCTCGCGAACACGAAGGCTTGACAGCCCATACACTTCGCGAACGCGACAGTGCTCTCGCGAATGCGATGAACACTGTCGCTCAGCACTTAACAGAACCCAAAAACGGGATTTTAGCCAAAAACTCATTTTTCTCAAAAACCAAACGGTGAGACGCGATTTTTCAAGAGTCATTTCTTCCCCAAATTGTTGGTAAGTGATTCTAAACCATTTTCTTTCAATTACCCATTACATTTCTTTAATTTTCAACCTAAAATCTAGAGTTCTCATGGTAGAATCAGGGGTTAGGGTAGAAACTAGGGATTTCGGGAATTTGGGGATTTAGACCTCAATTTGAGGTCGGATTACAAAACTAATTACATATTTAGGCTCGGGGTGAATGGGTAAAAGGATTTTGGTCCGAACCTCGGGTTTTGACCAAGCGGGCCCGGGTCGATTTTTTGACTTTTTGGAGGCAAATTAGAAAAATTTAATTTATGCAATATAATTGATTCCTTTAGAAATATTTGATATTATTGAGTCATTTTTGAATAGATACGAGTGGTTTGGAGGTGAATTCCAAAGAAAAAGCTGTGATTGAGAATTAAGTGGTCTTTAGAGCGAGGTAAGTGTTGTGTCTAACCCTGACTTGAGGGAACTAGGAACCTTAGATTACTTGATAAGTAAAATCCATGTGAGCAGCTTCTATGTGAGGTGACGAGTACTTATGCACCGCCAATTTACCTGTTTTCCATGTTTCTCTGTTTTCCTTATATTGTCTCTTTCATATGCCAAATTGCTACGTGTTATACTAGTGTTGTTCAATTTATCGTTCTTATCATGTTTACGGATTTTCTGGTAATAATTGAGTTTTTATTTCAAAGTTGAGATTGATATTATAGAATCAAATGTTGAAGTAAGGTTTGTACTTGTTAATCTATCTCCATGTTGTTATTTATACATTGCATTATGGTAAGGGAGAGTGTTAATGCAGGAAGGGTGATGTCGTGCTATATTGTGAGTGTTAATGCACGAAGGGTGATGTTGTGCCATATTGTGAGTGTAAATGCGCGAAGGGTGATGCCGTGCCATATTGTAAGTGTTAATGTACGAAAGGTGATGTCGTGCCATATTATGAGTGTTAATGCACGAAGGGTGATGTCGTGTCATGATATGAGAGTTAATGCACGAAGGGTGATGCCATGCCGTTTCTATTAATTTTATGGTGAGATTGAGAGTAAAAGCACGAAAGGGTGATGTGGTGCATTTTTCCTTACTGTATTCACTATTCCTGTTGATTCGTGGTATATTGACTGCTCCGGTGATTATTCTGTTGTAGTTCTTTATCTTGTATTCCCCTCAATATGTTTCCCTCCCGACATTTCCTGTTTAGTTCTTCATCTCTGATATTTGTATATACACTATTAAATTGTACATGTTGATTTGTGAGTACCTTGCCTTAGCCTCGTCACTACTTCGTCGAGGTTAGGCTCGACACTTACCAGTACATGGGGTCGGTTGTACTGTTACTGCACTTTGCACTTTCTTTGTAGATTTTGATACCGGCTCGGGTTGATTGACATTTTGCTATTGGTCCGTTGTCCGGAGACTCAAGGTAGATCTGTTGGCGTTCACAGACCTTGAAGTCCCTATCTATCTTTTCTGTTCTACTATTTCTTTCATTCAAACAGTTGTATTTCTTTCAGACTATTTCTTGTAGTAAATTCTAGAGTGCTCGTGAATTGTGACTTCAGATCCGGGTTGTAGTTGTTAATACAGTTTTATAATATTCCGTACTTATTATATTTTATCTTAGTTAATTATTGTTATTTACTGAATGGAAATAAGTAATTGGTTTAACGATTTTCTAATTTTGGCTTGCCTGGCAAGTGAAATGTTAGGTTCCATCACGGTCCCGTCGTTAGGAAATTTTGGGTCTTGACAATAATGGACCTCACCAAATTGGTTGTTATAATCCGAATCAGGTAAAGACTCACAGATACTCTGGCTTCTTGCTAAATATTACGCACGATTCCATGAGAATATTTTTATAAAAACACCGAGGCGTACGGCCTATCCAACATAAATAAAAATTGTGCATTTCCGAGGGTCGAATGGCACGAACCATAGATGCATCTATTAAACTGCCGAGGCGAACGGCTTGCTCCCATGAGAGTGTGGTACATAAATCCTACCGAGGCGAACGGCCCGATACCATTAGAATAAGGAGCATTAACAAGTCTTTGACCCCACTCACGAATAAATGTATGAGTTGTAATTTCATTAACAAAAACCTTTCAATGAAACATATATATATCACGGCAACATGTCGAGAGGGGAGTAAAATTATTCGATGACTAATCATGAACTTCTGAAGTCTCTATAATAGCAAGTCTAGTCTCAAGTAGTAATGTAAAACAAAGGAATTTAATAGGAGAGAGACTGCTCAAATAGTACAACTATAGCATGATGTGAACCTAAGTCTACCCGGACAATTACATGAATAAAGCTAAGTACGGGCTCTCGTCACCCCGCGTATACGTAGCCCCCAAAACAAGTAGCACACATCAATATACAACACCTAGGGGTAATTTATCTCTTACAGAGTTAGACAAGAGACTTACATCGCTCCGAAGTTCTGTAATCGGCTCCAACGCCGCTCTAACACCTCAAATCGATGCCCGTCGCTCCAGAACTAGTCAAACAATATGAAAACCAATAAGAATATACTCTAATACCCATAACAAATCAATTTAGACAGATTCTCAACTCCGCTCGAAAAGTTGATAAAGCAACCCTCGGGCACACGTAGCGGGATTCCGAAAATTTTCGAAGATGAACTTTACCCATAACACCACGAACTCAAATATATAATTTACTCTCAATTCCATGTCCAATTTCGTGGTCAAAATTCAAAAATACCAATTTCTAGGATTTTCATCATCTATGTCAAGGTAAGTTATTTCCACCTATTGTTAGATAACAATTCAGTGCTTTTAATGCCCAATAAGCTTTGTGTTCTAATTCAAGGGGCAAATGGCAAGCTTTTGGAAAGACTAATCTATATGGGGATGTTCCAATTGGCATTTTAAACGTTGTTTGGTATGCCCATAATGCATCTAATTTTAAGTCCTTGTCTTTTCTTGAGATTCCAACCCTTTTTTCAAGAATTCTTTTTAGCTCGCGGTTGGATATCTCAACTTATCCTTGAGTTTGAGCATGATATAGTGTTCCTGGTTTGTGAGTCACACCATATTTTGATAACAAAGCAGAAAATTGTTTATTCATGAAATGAGTGCCTTGGTCACTAATTATGACTCGTGGTGTGCCAAATCTAGTAAAAATATTTTTTCTAAGAAAATTACACACTGTACGCGCATCATTCTTCATTGTGGGGATGTCTTCAACCCATCTTGACACGTAATCCACAGCTACACGGATATATTCAAAAGAGTGAGACAGAGGAAAAGGACCCATGAAATCTATTCCCCAAACATCAAATATTTCACATACCTGTATTGATTGTAATGGCATCTTATCTCTCTTAGTGATATTATCTGTTCTCTGACACCTGTCACATTGTGCAATATATGCTCGAGCATCTTTAAAGAGTATCGGCCAAAACAATCTGGCTTCTAAAACTTTAAAAGTCATTTGATTTGCTACATAATGGCCTCCAATTGCTCCATTATGGCAGTGATACAGAATCTTATTCATCTCTTCTTCAGGTACACACCTTCTAATAATATTATCTGCAAAATTTTTAAACATATAAGGATTATTCCACAGATAATACTTTGCATCAGATATAAGTTTTTTTCTTTGTTGTTAAGAGAGATAATTGAGTCATAAATGTGTCGACAGAAAAAATATGTTCATCGGGAAACTCTTCTTTTATCTCACTACACTCACGGGGAGGATTTTCTAATCTAGACAAATGATCAACTACCTGGTTCTCTGTCCTCATTTTATCTTTTATCTCAAGGTCAAATTGTTATAAAAGTAAAATCCATCTTAACAATCTAGGTCGAGCATCTTTATTTGCTAAGAGGAATTTTAAAGCTGCATGATCAGTAAAAATAGTGACCTTGGTTCCTATCAAATAAGATCAAAACTTATCAAAAGCAAATACTATTGCTAGTAACTTTTTTTCTATTGTGGCATAATTCGGTTGAGCCTCATTCATTGTTTTACTAGCATAGTAAATGGGACGAAAGATCTTATCCTTTTTCTAGCCTAAAACAACTTCAGTTGATGTATCACTAGCATCACACATGACCTCAAAAGGCTGATTCCAGTATGGGGACACAACTACAGGGGCGGTTGTTAACTTTTCCTTAAGGGTCTCAAATGCTTTCAAACAATCACCTGAAAAATCAAACTTAATATCTTTCATCAAAAGGTTAGTCAGTAGTTTTGAAATCTTTGAAAAGTTTTTTATGAACCGTCTATAAAAACCCGCATGACCTAGAAAGCTTTTAATGCCTTTAACAGTTCTAGGAGGGGGTAATCCTTATAAGATCAATTTTAGCCTTACCAATTTTTATCCCTTTAGCAGTGATTTTATGTCCTAAAATAATTCACTCAATAACCATAAAATGATATTTTTCCCAATTAAGAACCAAGTTTGTCTACTCACATCTCTTAAGAACTAAGATCAAATGATAAAGACAATCTTCAAAGGTTTTGCCAAAGAGTGTAAAATCATCCATAAAAATTTCAAGAAACTTTTCAGTCATGTCAAAAATAATTACTGACATGCAACGCTGCAATGTAGCAACGGCGTTGCACAGACCAAATGGCTTTCTCCTATAGGCAGTCTTATCTTAATCTTTTGGTGCAATTGGTATCTAGTTGTACCCTGAATAACCATCAAGAAAACAGTAAAAAAAAACCATATCATGCAATTCTTTCCAATATTTGATCAATAAACGGTAAAGGAAAATGATCTTTTCTAGTAGCATCATTGAGTCGTCTGTAATCAATATATACTCTCCATCCTGTGATAGTCTTGGTAGGCATGAGTTCATTACTTTTATTTTTTTATAACAGTCATACCTCCTTTCTTTGGTACTACCTGAACAGAGCTTACCCAAGGGCTGTCTGAAATTGGGTAAATGATATATGCCGCTAACAGTTTTACAATATCTTTTTTCACCACTTCCTGTATTGCTAGATTCAATCTCCTTTAGGTATGGGCTATTGACTTGTAGTTATCCTTCATGAGGATTTTGTGTGTACAAACAACTGGATTAATGCCTTTGATATCTTCTACAGTCCACCCCAAGGCTCATTTGTGTGCTTTCAATATTTCAATCAATTTTTCTTCTTGTCCTGTAGTAAGAGAAGATGAAATAATTACTAAAAATAATTTTTTCTCAAGATAAATATATTTTAAATGAGATGGGAGAATTTTGAGTTCAATTTTTGGTTGAACTTGTTCTGGTTGCATCTCCTCATCTTTAGAATCTTTTTCTAATATTTTAGCTTCCCTTCTGATGATAGGATCATCATCTTGTGTGGTGCCAGATTTGGCCAAAAATCTTTCCATTGAGTCTGGAATTAATTGATCATCTTTGAATTCATCTGTAAGATAACTAATAATGTCAATTGAAAAACACGAAGATGAGGCCTCATCTCCTGAAAACCTTAGTATCTTTTGCATATCAAAAATGACTCTTTCTTCATCAACTCTCAAAATTAGTTGTTCTTGATGGACATCTATGATTGTTCTACCTGCAGCAAGAAAAGGTCTACCCAAAATTATCGGTTCATCGGGACATTCTTTCATTTTAAGTACTATGAAATCCATAGAAAAAGTAAATTTATCTACTGTTACAAGTACATTTTCAATTATTCCCTTAGGTGTCTTAGTACTTTGATCTACAAACTAAAGAGAAACACCAATATCTTTCATTTCACCGAGATTCAATTTTCTAAAGATAGAAAATGGCATCAAATTTATTGAAACTCCAGAATCACAAAGTGCTATTTCAAAATATACTCCTCCCAAAGTGCATGGAATTGTACAATTGCCTGGGTCACCAAATTTTTGTGGTAGCTTATTTTGAAGTATAGCACTGCATTTTTCAGTAAGCATTACCACATAAACTTCTTTCCATTTTCTTTTGCTTGATAAAATTTCTTTTAAAATTTTGTCATATGAAGGCATTTGCAATAAAGCATCAGTGAACGGAATATTGATGTGAATTTGTTTTAAAATCTCCACAAAATTTGCAAATTAACTACCAAGCTTTTTTCTTTTCATTTTTTGTGTAAAAGAAATTATCACAGGGAGAGGAGTCAATTTTTCAATATTCTTTTCTTCTTTTTTCTTGATTTCTTTTTCCTCTGATGGTTTAGATGGTTTTGTAACATTCTTACCATTGTCTACATGTTGTTCTGGTTGGTTCTTTTCTTGTCTGTCTCCATAAGATTCATCAAGTTCCTTACCTGACTGTAAGGTGATAGCCTTAATGTGCTCTTTTGGGTTTTTCTCTGTATTGCTTGGTAAGGGACCCTGAATCTTTTCTGATCCAAGAGTTTCCAACTGGCTGAGCTGAATTTCCAGATTTTTTAGGGATAGATTTTGGCTCTCCATCTTTTCATCAGTGACCTTAATGTACTTGTACAAAAGGTCATCAAGACTAGAGTGGGCTTATTCAGTCCTTTGCTAATATGGAGTTGCTTGTTGATAAGGTTTGAAGTTTGATTGACCATGGTTTGGATTTTAGTATCCAGGTGGACCCTGTATTTATTGCTTCTGGAAGCTTTGAGAGTTCTCAGCACCATTTGGATTTCTCCATTGAAAACCTGGATGTTCTTGTGCCATTGGACTTCCAAAAGTGCTTGTAACCGATCACATTGACGTGTTCATCATTGTGATTGGTTGCTTAACAT
The DNA here is from genome assembly GCA_000715115.1 of Nicotiana otophora. Classification (NCBI taxonomy): domain Eukaryota; kingdom Viridiplantae; phylum Streptophyta; class Magnoliopsida; order Solanales; family Solanaceae; genus Nicotiana; species Nicotiana otophora. The sequence continues at coordinate 21,549 of AWOL01S0041895.1, read as the reverse complement.
TCATGGTTTTGATGGTTTCCTCCACACGTGTCACAAGCCTCAGACTGGCTTGGTTGTTGTGTATTCACCTGAAAAGATTCAAACTTGTGTGCCAAAAAAATAATTTGTTGCGTTAGCGTATTTAAAGCGTCTGCCTAATTTACTGTAGCAGCCTTCTTGATGATTACACGCTCAGATTGCCATTGGATGGCATTATCATAAATTTCATTCAATAATAGCAATGCTTCCTCTGTGGTATTTCCCATTACAGAACCTCATACAGCTGCATCTATCACATTTCTTGAAGAAGGTTTTAACTTGTGACAAAAAATGTACAACTGCATATGTTCAGAAATATCATGATGTGGATATTTTATTAACATTGCCTTTAATCTTTTCCAAGCTTGATATACTAACTCAGTGTCAGTCTGTGTAGCTACCCGACCTGTCGCTTTGAGCTCTAGCGCATCGTTCGGCGGCTTGAGGCCTTGAGTAGTTTCACTTCAGGTATTATGACTTGCACGTATGGTCGGGATTGAATTTCGGGAAGTTCGGAGTTAGTTTGGGAAGAAAATTTTAATTTTGGAAGCTTTAAGTTGGAAGAACTGACTAAGGTTTAATTTTTGAGTAAACGAACTCGGAATCGGGATTGGAAGGTTCTAACAGGTTCGTATGATGATTTTGTACTTGGGCGTATATCCGAATCGGGTTTTGGATGATCCGGGAGCGTTTCAGCGCCTATTGTGGAAGGTTGGCATTTTGGAAAATTTTCATAAATTTGGGATGAAGTGCATTTCAATGTTATTGATGTCTGTTTGGGATTCTGAGTCTGGGAATAGCTTCATATGGTGATTCTGGTATTGGGAGCGCGTCCGGATGTGGATTTGGAGGTCCGTTGGTCATTTCTGGGTCATTTGGCGAAAGTTAAAAATTTGAAGGTTTTTGAGAAGTTTGACCGGGAGTGGACTTTTTGATATCGGCGTCGGATTCCGATTCTATAAGTTGGAGTAGGTCTGTAATGTCGAATGTGATTTGTGCGCAAAATTTGTGGTCAATCGGACGTGATTTGATAGGTTTCGGTATCTAATATAGAAGTTTGAAGTTTTAAAGTTCATTAAGCTTGAAGTGGGGTGCGATTCATGATTTTGACATGGTTTGAGGTGATTTGAGGCCTTGAACAGGTCCGTGTTATGTTATGGGACTGGTTCGTGTGATTGGACGGGGTCTCGAGGGGCCTCGGGTGTATTTCGGGGTGGCTTCGGACCAAATTGGAATGATTTGTTGCTACTGTTGCTGCTATCTGGTTTCCTTCTTCACGAACGCGAAGGGATTCATGTGTTCGCGAAGGAGACTTATGGGTGATGCTGGATTTTCCCATCAAGAACGCGATAGGAGAGACACGAACGCGGAGCTGAGGTTGTGGAAGCCTACACGAACGCGGGTAGGCGCACGCGAACGCGAAGAGGAAATGAGTTGGGGGCTCGCCGGGCTTTAAGCCTTCGCGAACACGGCTTGAGGCCCACGAACGCAAAGGGTAGGGAGTCACCAGGTTCACGAATGTGGCCATTAGGTCGCGAACGCGTAGAGGACAACATGGAGGCAGTGATCACGAAGGCATTCCCGCAATCGCGAAGAAGGGCGGGCCTCGGCAGATTGGTTTTAATGCGGGGTTTGGCTCATCCCCTCTATTTTTCACTTGAGTGGGCGATTTTTGGAGCTTTTGAAGAGGAGACTTTCATCATCTGTGTCAAGGTAAGTGATTCCCACCTATTGTAAGTTACATACTTGGATTATATATAGATTTTAACAAGGAAATTCATGGAACAATTGTGAAAAAATTGGGTTTTGGTAAAAACCCGAGAAATCAGTAGTTTTGGATTTTGACCACGAATTTGGGAATGGAATTGAGAATGAATCATATATTTGAGTTCGTAATGTTATGGGTAAGGTTTATTTTCGAAATTTTTGGAATCCGGGTACGTGGGCCCTAGGGTTACTTTATCAGCTTTTCGAGCGGAGTTGGGAATTTGTCTAAATTGATTTGTTGTAAGTATTAGAGTATATTTTTACTATTTTGCACATTGTTTGAATAGTTTTGGAGCGACGGGCATCGGTTTGAGATGTTATAGGGCTTTGGAGTCGGTTATGGAATTTCGGAGCAAGGTAAGTCTCTTGTCTAACTCTATGAGGGGAAAATTACCCCTAGGTGTTGTATATTGATGTGTGCTACTTGTTGTGGGGGCTACGTACGCGCGAGGTGAGGAGAGCCCGTACGTAGCTACATTCATGTTATTGTCTGGGTAGGCTTAGGTTCACATCATGCTATAGCAGTACTATTTGAGCAGTCTCTCACCTATTAAATTCCTCTGTTTTACATTACTACTTGGGAGTAGACTTGCTATTATAGAGACTTCACGAATTCATGATTAGTCACCAAATAATTCTACTCCTCTTACGACATGTTTCCGTGATATATATGTTTCATTGAAAGGTTTTTGTTAAAGAAATTACAACTCATACGTTTATTCGTGAGTGGGGTTACGGACCCGTCAAAGCTCCTTATTCTAATGGGATCGGGCTGATCGCCTCGGCAGGATTATGTACTTCTTATTCTAATGGGATCGGGTCATTCGCCTCGGCAGGATTTATGTACCACACTCTCATGGGACCGGGTCGTTCGCCTCGGCAGTTTAATAGTTGCATATATGATTCATGTCGTTCGACCCTCGGTGGTGCACAGTTTATTATTTATGTTGGATCGGGCCGTACGTCTCGGCATTTCTATAAAACTATCCTCATGGGATCGTGCGTAATATTTGGCAAGAAGCCAAAATATTTGGGAGTCTTTCCCTAATTCGAATTATAACAACCTATCTGGTGAGGTCCATTATACATATATATATGTGCTTCGGTTGAGAAGAAATTGCTAATTAAGAGCTTGAGCTTATTGTAAGGAGGATGGTACATACCACAGATTTACAGTTTATTATTTCATTTATTTATTTTGCCTCATATTTGTTCACCTTCTTACTATACCTGATATTATTGGACCACTAATGAGTGTCAATATCGACCCCTCGTCACTACTCTTTCGGGGTTAGGCTAGATACTTACTGGGTACATGTGAATTTACGTACTCATACTACACTTGTTGTACATTTTTGTGCAGGTACTTTTATGTCCGGTGGTCCTTCGGGCACGGATGATGCAAGGACTTGCCGTGTGCTGCATTTCAAGTTACGATCTGCAGCCAGCAGAGTCTCCTCTAGGGTTATTTGTATATTTCCTGTCTAATATGTATTCCGGACAGATGTTGTATTTTATTTTACTTCCTAGATAATGCTCATGCACTTATGACACCGGATTTTGGGGGTACTTATGAGTTGTTCAGTATTGTAATTGGGAAAATATTATCATTTACTCTATAAATTTTATTTTTGATTATTTAATTGAAGGAAAATTTTGATTTCAAAATACTAAAATGAATAATCGAGTTAATCAACTATTGTTGGCTTGCCTGGCAGCGGTGTTAGGCGCCATCACGACCATTAATGGATTTTGGGTCATGACAGTCTGCAAGAAATTAGATATGTCTTGTCTTAACTTTATGGTTTTAGCAGGGAAAAATATTTGTTTAAAACTTTTTGAGTTATCTGATCCCATGTTGTAATAGATCCTTTAGGCAAACTTCGCAACCAAATCTTGGTGTCTCCTTTTAAAAAAAAGAATATAACCTTAACTTGATTATTTTAGGAGATACTCTATTATACTTGGCAGTTTCAACAAGTTCCAGAAAATCAATTAAATATATGTGTCGATCTTCACTTGAATCTCCGGTGAAGATACAAGATTGTTGAATTGTTTGAATCAGGTCGGTCCCGATTTCAAAGTTGTTGGCTGCCACTAGGGGTTTCCTGACACTAGATTCACAGTTGAAGTGGTCTGGTCTAGCATAATCCCTTAAGATTTTGTTTGCTGGCCTTGGCGCCACTTCATCAAATCGATCCTCTATATGGACTGATGGTGGAATTTTCAGTAGGTTGTGCTCTTCTACTTCTTGATTCACCATTCCTTCACAGGCTATGTTTTGAGAAGATAATTCTTGTCCTTTCCTGTGCAATCGAAGAGATCTTTCAATTTCAGGATCGTAATTGACCGATTCGTTTGTAGAAGAGCGGGTCAAAAACTACTCAAAATTCTAAAAAACAAATTGAACTTAACTCCTAAAGTGGTAGTAGTAGTAGTACTTAAAAGAAAATAATTAAAAGAAAGTGATGAATGACAAGGACAACAAAAATAATAAAAATAGTAGTACGATAATGTTATTATTATTATTAGTACTAGTAGTAGTATACGATAATAGTAATTATATTAGTACTAATTAGCAGTAGATGTAATGAAAACAAAATGGTAAACGAAATCAATGAGTAGTAATAGTAACTAACGATGGAAAATAATAATATAATACTAATATAGAATACAGTTACAAGTAGTAATATTTAGTAAATACTGATAACAAAGATAATAATACAAATAGTAAGTTCCCAAATTAGTAATAAAATATTTAATCTGAAGTAGACTTGTGCCAATCCCCGGCAACAACGCCAAAAATTTGACAAGACCAATGTGCATAGGATTTTTCTACCCGTACTCACTAAAATTCTAATATAGTTTATGATATCGTCCCACAGAGATTGGTTAATCTAGGCTGCAGACTTTTAATTTTTTTACTACTATTTGAGAGAACCAAATTGACGAAAGGTGAGTGAAGTTTTAAAACTTGTTAATTACATAAAGAAAAACAAACAACATCCGAAAGATTCACAATTTAAAAAGAGTTGGGAATCGTTGAATTCACTTGATAATATTATTATAATAAAATCTCAATTTCTACATGTATTTATCTAAAGAATAATTGCTTATTGCTAATAAAATTATATTTGTTCACTAAGAAAAAATCAATTAATAGCACTCTATGAGGTTATGTAATTAATTGAGTTAAAACTAGTGACGATCAAACCGAAATATTTTCTTGCTTGAATTGTTCTAAAAGGTAGTAAAAACTTCGTGAGAATAGTTTTACTAAAAATCAGTAACCTTGCCTACAACAATTCCTCCGTGAGAATTAAAACTAAGACCAACAACATTGCATATTTAAAATAAGAGTTTTACAAAAATATTATTCGCACTCTACTATTTTATTCGTTGGTTATTATATATTAATTTTGCTTAGTAAGAATTATAAAATTAATATAAGAATAACTTAAATAAAATATATGAGGTGATAATAATGATAAATTAGAAACCATTATTCAGCACAGTATGAATTATAAAAAGAAAACTTCAAGTCAAGGATGTATTAAAACTAAAATAATATTATAAAATACTTATCAAACTTCATCAACTATCCCAACAAACAAACGAGATTACTCCATTATGGAGTATTTAAATCTCACAATAAAAAGGAATTCTAGAATATTACCAATACTCTTAGAAAATCCAAAAACTTACAAGAAGAAAATAAAATAGTTAAAGAAAAAAGTTAAGACCAAAGTTTAGAGAAAAGTAATTTTTTTCCTAAGTCTCCCTCTACAGATGCCAAATTTGCATTCTATTTATAGAAAAGTCTTACATGCATTAAATGATTAGACGTGTCCAAGATTAAGAACTTGGACATGTCTGAGGATATGAGCTTGGACACATGTGAGGATATGAGTTTGGACACATTTGAAGATAGGAGCTTGGACACGTCCGAGGATATGAGCTTGGATACGTCCAAGATAGGAGTTTGGGTACGTCCAAGATAGGAGTTCAGACATATCCAAGGAGGTGGGCTAGAACACGTCGAAACTTTAATTATATGCTTCCATCTTGCTATTTCAATTCTTGTGCTTGCCATAGCAGACTTTTATCGAACATTCTTTCGTTTCCTTCTGTTATTTATATTTTTTTCTTCTTCTTTTTTTTCCGCAAAAAATAGTTAGAAAGATGCAAAATTCGAAATATAATTTAAGTATATTATTTAAAGTAGGAATTAAAAGTATATAATAATTAAATATTTTATATTTATCACTTGCATAAATGAAGAAACTAACTCCTATTTATTTTCTTTTCTATCTTCTTATTTTTTCTTTACTTTATTATTAACCCCCTAAAGAAAGTTGGTTTGTGTCGACCCGAAACTGGCAGAACCGTCGTACAATCTAAGATCAAAGGAAAATATGTCAGCTATAGAAAATCAGACTGAACATACTCTGGTCATCCCCGACAGCCTGGGGCGATCGGGAGAGAAGGACGATACCAGGAAGGATGAACACGTATCCAGGATGGCCCAGAAAATAGAATCTCTAGGGAAGGAAGTACAACATATCAGGGAACTAACACATCTGGCCGCGACAGCGCTTTCTCAACCACCTCGCTTTCCTTCTTTGGATTCAAATCCTGACCACTTTCCTTCCACGTCACACCAAAACAACAGCACCCCAACTTCAGTCCCCACCACTCAAGTCATACTTCGAGTAACCCCCACAAATCTACCAAATCCCCCTATCCACACTCCGTACGTACCAAAATACGTTCAAACACCACAAAATATGCCTATCACCACCAACACAACTCACACCCCTCCTCATGACGGAGTCACTTTTACCATTCATCCAAATCAGCAAACATCATTGCTCATGAGCGATATGTTCCCCCTGTATATGCTATTTCTGAACATACCTTTACAACGTCTGTCACGGTTAGGGTGCCTTATGTTATTGACCAATACATCGAGATGGAGAGGGAAGTCAGGCGTAAGGAATAGGAGTCAATATCTGAGCAACTACAAATCTTGAGAAAACAAATAAAGAACCTCCAAGTCGCCCGAGGAAGTAAAAGTTTGGACTACGAGGATATGTGTATCCAACCGGATGTGGATATGCTAGCAGGATATAAGACTCCAAAGTTTGATATCTTCGATGGGACGGGTGATCCCCACGCGCATTTAAGGGCATATAGTGACAACTTAGTCGGAGATGGGAGGAACGAGAAGTTAAGAATGAAGTTATTTATAAGGAACCAGACAGGAGAAGCATTCACCTCGTATACTTGATAGGATCCGCAAAACTGGAGAACTTGGCAAGATATGACGGAGGACTTCATGAATCGCTTTCGATTACACACAAAAATCACTCCTGATAGGTTCGCACTGGTGAACCTGGAGAAAAAGTCATTCGAGTTATTCCAAGAATACGCACGTCAGTGGAGGTTAGAGGCCGCCAGGGGGCAACCTCCGCTGGAAGACAGTGAATTAACCAAGTATTTCATCAGAGCCCATGAAGGGATATACTTTGAAACAATGATGGGAATGATGGCACAGAAATTCCCCGAGCTGGTCAAGATAGGAGATTTCTTAGAAGAGGGTATAAAATTTAGTAAAGTACAATCCATGGTGGCACTGCAAGTGGCCAGCAAGGCAATCTAATCAGGGTCAATCGGTAGAGAAAAGAAGAAGAAAGAGAAGGTATCAGCAGGCATCCCTTATTATCAACCCAACCCACATCACGGAAATACTTCTTATTCCCCAAACAACCATTCACCACCATCTACCTACACCACAGTCTATAACACCCAGCCATATTATCACCCTCAACTACAATACAACCATCATCGAGCCCTCAACAACCCAAAATCACAATGACTATATGCTTCTTTCCAAACTACTACCCACCAAAACTGACCTACTTATGCACTACGCCCTCGTCCCAATTTTGAAAAGAGGGGTTGCAGAAATTATACCCCGACTACTAAGCCTCTAGCCCAATTGTTCGAGAGATTGAAAAGAGCATGATTGATGCATCCAGTGGAAGGAAGGGTTCCTGAGTATCCCTTCAAGTATTTTGATGCAACTAAAAGGTATGTGTACCATTCCAACGTGTATGGGCATGATACTGAAGATTGTTTTAAGCTGAAAAATAAGATTGAAACACTGATCAAGAGAGGATCCATTCAGTGCACTCCGGTCCCCCAATGTAAATTGTAATCCGCTGCTAAATCACCAAAACTAGGGAGTCAACATGATCACATTGGACGAAGAATATGATCTAAAGGGGACGATTGTCACAATAGGAAATACAGAAGCATCTAAGATCCCACCTCAAAGGGCTCCAATGATTACAGTACAAGTGAGACCTACAGTGACAACTCAGACTTATCAGTGACAACCTGCTATTGCTTTAGGGGACAAAACGAGCCTGTAATACAAAACTATCCCATGGACGTACCAGCAGAAGGGGAAGGCCAAGATGACAGACTGTGCCGCAACCCATGGTATGACTAGGTCTGGGAGATACTACGCTCCTGAAGATGCAAATCGATGGAACTTGGGAAAAGACAAAATTCAAAGAAGGAACATAACAGACCCAGAAGCCACCGAGTTTTGGAAGAGAATGTCAACCAAAGAGTACTACAGGGAGGAGTAGCTGAAGAAAACTCCTGCACAGATATCAATCATGGACTCGTTGATAAGCTTCGACAGTCATAAGGATGCCCAGTTGAAAGTACTAAGAGGCATAAGCGTACCAAGTAACACCACTAGTAATGCACTAGCCACAATAATTGGGAAAATGGTCTAAGCAAATATGATCACTTTCAGAAGAGACGTACTTCATATCGAAGGCATAAATCAAAACAAAGCCCTTCATATCACTATAAAATATAGGGACAAAGTGGTGTGCCGGGTGCTGGTCGATGGAGGGTTGGGAGTCAACATTCGAGGGAAATCAAGGAAATCCACGTGAGTGTGAGTGAATTTGACGGTTCGCTGAAGGATATCATCGAAGAAATTTATTTGGCCTTGCAGATCGGGTTGGTCGAATTTCCCATATTATTTCAAGTAATAGATATTACTTTTTTGTACAACTTGCTGGTGGGAAGGCCCTGGATACACATGGCAAGGGTTGTCCCATCCACTCAACACCAATGCATGAAATTTGAGTGGAGATGTCAGAATATCATTGTCCACGATGAGTGAGGTCATTCCGCTTATTTGGAGCATATTGTTCTGTTCATTGAAGGGCTAGACGAAGTTACTTTCCATGTAGTTGAAATTATGTAAACTACCAAAATGGAAGAGACTGAACAAAACTTGGGAATGCAGTCGTCGTATATATCCAAGATGGTTATGAGGGATATGATGAAATATGGATACAGACAAGGAACATGGTTGGGAGTCAGGTCAGACGGGATCGCAGAGCCAATTGAACCTAATGGGCAAAAAGGAAGGGTCGGCAGATATCAGTCTCCGGTGGGGAAAGCTCATATCGATAGCTCTAGGAAAAAGATTTTTATGCCATAGCATGTTTCAAGTACGGGCCAGAGTTCAGTACCAGAAGATGATATCATCGATGGGATGGGAAAGTTGTTCGTGAATATGATTGAAGAATGTTGTGAATGGACTAACATCAAGGCACCGCTAGGATGCCGAACCAAGAGAAGAGATGCAGAATTGGACTGGAAGTCCATCTTTGGTTTGCCAGGAGACTTGGTAGTATAGAACTGCAAAAGTTTTTCTTTTTGTAAAGAGCACGGTCAATTGAGGCATGCACCATGTCTGTACCTTTTTGTCATTTGCTTATTTTGAATCCTTAAGACGTTCCTTTTTTTATGAAATAAAAAGAATCATTTTCTTAAAACGTTGCAACTTTATTTACCGCTTCATTTATACTTAGCATTTCTTTTCAGTAATCAAAATACTAAAAACCCGCATTCTGCGATTGTGACATATAACAAAATCGCCAACCGCAAAGACCCAAATTACGAGGAGTATGACGAGAGTATGATGCCAGACAATCTCCCAAAGGAGATCGAACAGCTGGAGAGTCAGAAAAATCCCAACCTCGAAAAAACGAAAGTGGCCAAACTTGAAAGTGAATAAGATGTGAAAGAAACTAGAATCGAGATTTATCTAGAAGCCGGGCAGAAGGAAAATTGGTTGAGCTCCTCCAATAATACATTGATATGTTCGCATGGTCATATGATGACATCCCAGGATTAAGTACTGACATTGTTTCGCATCGACTGCCCAACGATCCTACCAGACCACCAGTCAAGCAGAAACCCAGGAAATTTAAGCATGATTTGAGTCTGAGGATAAAGGAGGAAGGAACTAAGCATATAGAGGCGAATGTGATAAGGGGTAGGGGTGTTCATGGTTCGGTTTGGGCTGGTTTTTTCCTAAAAAGAAACCAAACCAAGTAAGTCGGTTTTTCAAATATTGGAACCAAACCAAACAAAATAAGTCATTTATTTATCGATTTGATTTTTGTCGGTTTTTTGGTTATTTATCGATTTTTTCCTTGCATATGAGACATACACTACCAAATGCATATTCCGGCGACTACATTTTCAATGTAACACTATCAAATCAATTTCTCTTTGAGAAATCTATCATTTACCAAGATATATTGATGATAATTGAATCAAATAGTGATGCATAATTTAAGTACTCAATTAAAAATCGATTATTTTTAACATGAAATAAATTTTTATATTTAGCAAAAGAAATATACCAATCAAACTAGAATATAAACGCAAAGAATTAGATTATTATAATAGCAAAGAACTAGACTAAATATACAAATGACTAATATGTACCATAAAATTTTAGAAACTTTATATAAAAATGTACATATATATAAGTGTAATAATAAATTTAAATAGCTACTTTTATAGTCAGTTTGGTTCGAATTTTTTATTATTTTTTTATTAAAACCAAAACCAAACCAAATTTGATCGGTTTTTAAAATTCAAGACCAAAACCAAACCAAACCTAAAAAGTATCGGGTTTTTTGGTTGGTTTGGTTCGGTTTTCGGTTGGTTCGGTTTTTCGGGTTTTTATGAACACCCCTAGGTAAGGGTCACCAATTATCCCAGCTAGTTGGCAAATATTGTCCTAGTACACAAGAAAGACGGAAAGATCAGGATATGCGTGAATTACTGAGATCTCAACAAACCTAGTCCAAAGGACGACTTCCCTTTACTAAATATCAGCATCCTCATCGACAACTATGCGAAGCATGAACTGCAGTCATGTTTGGAAAGCTCAAGTACATCTTCTAGAAGATGATGCCGATCGGAAATCTCGCTAAATGGCAAATTCTCCTCAACTAATTTGAAATTGTGTACATAATTAAGAAGGCTATCAAGGGGCAAGTAGTGGCCGACCACCTTGCAGAAAATTTGGTGGATGGGGATTATGAGCCACTCACTATGTATTTTCCTGATGAGGAAATATTATTTGCTGGAGAAGATATTGCAGAATCATACCCCGGATGGAGAATGTTTTTCGATGGAGCAGCAAACTTTAAAGGAGTCGAAATTGGGTTAATCCTAATTTCGGAATCCGGACAGCACTATCCAGCATCGGTAAAGATAAGATTCCCTTGATTGAATGTGAAACGTGCATCTTTGGATCAGAATGGCAGTTGACATGAACATCAAAGAACTCTTGGTCATAGAGAATTCCGATCTATTGATGCACCAACTCCAACGGGAATGGTCTACCAAAAATGTCAAGATCCTTCTATACCTGCACTGCGTGAAGGATCTATGTAAAAAGTTCACAAAAATTGAGTTCAAGCACATCCCCAGGATTCGGAACGAGTTTTCTAACGCCCTTGCAACTCTATCATCCATGATTCAGCATCCATACAAGAACTACATCGACCCTATCGAGATAGACATCAGGGATCAACATGCTTATTTCTTACATGTAGATGAAGATCCAGATGGTAAGCCATGGTATCATGACGTCAGATTATTCCTTGCAACCAGAGAATACCAGGAGAATGATACTAATGGTCAAAAGCGAGCCCTCGGGAGATTGGCAAACCACATTTTCCTTAACGGGGAAGTCCTGTACAGGAGGACCTTGGATTTAGGTTTGTTCAGATGTGTAGATGCTTCCGAGGCAACCAGGTTATTGGAAGAAATACATGCAGGAACGTGCGGACTCCACATAAATGGGTTCACATTAGCCAAGAATATCTTAGGATCTAGATACTTTTGGATGACTATGAAAAGTGATAGTATCCGCTACGTACAGAAGTGTCACCAATGCTAGATTCATAGGGATTTCATCCAGGTTCCGTCGAATGAGTTAAACGTGATAGGTTCACCCTGGTCATTTGCAGCCTGGGGCATGGATGTGATTGGACCTATACAGCCCACCGTATCAAATGGGCATCGCTTTACCTTGGTATCTATCGACTATTTCACTAAATAGATCGAAGCATCTACCTACAAGGTCGTCACTAAGAAAGTAGTGGAAGATTTCGTCCGACTGCAGATTTGGAATACCGGAGTCTATCATTACTGGCAATATTGCTAACCTCAACAAAGACCTCATGAGAGAAATCCATGAGAAGTTCAAAATTATCCACCACAACTCCATAGCCTATAGACCACAAACGAATGGGACATTCGAGGCAGCCAAAAAGAATATCAAGAAGATTCTACGAAAGATAGAGAACAATCACAGTCAATGTCACGAGAAAATATCTTTTGCCTTACTGGGTTATCAGACCACCATGAGAACATCCACTGGGGCAACTCCTTACATGTTTGTATACGGCACTGAAGTTGTGATACCCACAAAAGTTGAGATACCATCTTTAAGGTTCATTCAAGAGGCCAAGTTGGACAACGTAGAGTGGATACAGGTCAGACAGGAGCAACTCATGCTCATCGACGAAAAGAATGGATGCGGTATGCCATGGTCAGCTGTATCAGAACAGGATGGCCAGTGTATTTAATAAGAGAGTGAAGCCTTGCCAGTTTGCACTAGGGCAGATGGTCCTGAAGAAAATCTTTCCCAACCAAGAGGAAGCCAAAGAAAATTTGCACCAAATTGGCAAGGTCCTTACGTGGTTCACTGAGCATTGTTGGGTGGAGCTCTAATCTTGGCAGAAATGAATAGAAGAATCAATGTGAAGCCCATCAACTCAGACGCAATCAAAAGATACTATGTTTGAAGACAAATAGAGTTAGGTTATTGCTGTAACAGAACTATGTTCAACCTGACTTCCCACGGAGGGATACGTAAGCAACCCACGTAGGGTTCGGTTTCTCTCCCCTTTTCTTTTGTAATACAAAAACCAAATATCACTTTTGTATGTTACTCTAGAACTATGCCGACTTAATTTCCTTGGGAAGGAATAGGTAGGCAATCATCATCGGATTCAGTCATCTTTTTTAATTTAACTACGTTCTGGCCTGATTCCATTTGGATACGTAGGCAGTTTGAGTCAGACTCAACCATTTAATGCTTCATTTCATCATTTTTGCATCTATTATAATCGAACTACGTCTTGACCTGATTCCATTTGGATACATAGGCTGGCTGAGTCAGGATCGGTCATCTTTATCATATTTTGTTATCATCTACGAACTACGTTCCGACCTGATTCCATTTTGGATATGTAGGCAACCTGAAAGGGTTGGATCATAACCGTAGATCAAACCTTTGTAACGCATTAGTTCGAATTAGCACGCAATCGCAACAGCTGGCAGCCATGTCATCAAGCATTGCGAAGGATCAACATCAACAGGACGGAGTTTTCGAGAGAAGACGCTCACGCGTGGAGAACTTATTGTAGTATGTCATAATCCGCAACGACGACATTTGTCTTAGAAAACTACGTTTTTTCACAATTATTTATTTAAAGACACAGTAATGTGTTCCACCTACTGAACTTCGTGGCGTAAGCATATCAGAGGACGGGGTAAACCAATACTACGTCAACACAAATCAACTTCCCCGCTCCCACTAAGAATTTTTCTTTGAGTGCAAGGTCAGCAGGAAGCAATGAAGCATTGTGACCATACTGGTGAAAATGACGAATCCTCCACCTTCCCCAGGATTATCTCCTTTTACTCTATTGCTTGAATTTTTCAAGTACAACTAGAACTAATCCTTGAATCCTTTGCAAGTGTCTCGGGGTCAGACTGCTGATGCGGAAAGGGGACTGCATATAGCAAACTGTCCGCTCAACAATCGGATTACTTTGTACCAAACGAACCATTGGCTTCACCAATTGAAGCCATGTATATAGCAAACTGCTTGCTCAACTAATCGGAGAACCTTGTACAAACCAAGTTGTCGGCTTCACCAATTGAAGCCCTATTCATAGAAAACGGTCACCTCAATCGATCAGAGCTCCCTATATAAATCAAAATTCGGCTTCGCCAATCGGAGCCTCGTATATAGAAAGTTGTTCATTCTTCCAATGGAACAATCTGTACCGCTGCTCCATCGCAATAGAGGCCAGAATAGACAATCGCAAATCTCGTCACCGACATTCTGCCAATCGATGGCCGTAACTTAGCTTCATAGTCAAGAGTATCTCTTGGGCATGCTTTTCTTTCCTTTGCTATTACTTTGATTGTTTTGACGTTCTGCTAATGCAGCTTCAGGCATGATTATGATTTAAGTTAATCACTCTCAAGCAGGGATTATTTTACATTTTTAGTTCAAAGCTCTCCCAACAAGCAGAGACGCACTCTACAAATCAAGCACTCTTAACAAGCGGAGACATCTCCTCAGTGCAAATCTCTCCGAACAAACGGAGACGCACTCTACAATTCAAGCTCTCCCAATAAGCGGATGCACTTTTCAATGCTCTGACAGTTACGGAATAGTACATATCTCGGCTAACAAATCGAGTCAAGATCAAGTATCCCATCATTCTGATCCCAAATAACGGCTCGTCGGCAACCATGCATCATTATTCCTGCATCATCTAAATCACAGCTTAATATACTCTGCATTGCAATATATGAGTGTGTGTGTATTTTATTTTTTACAAGAACAAACATCACAACATGGAACTCTTGCTAAGCAGCAAATCAAACTACAGTGCATGAGGGACACCAAACTCATCAGTGGGCCAAGAATCCAAGTTCAGGCACAAAACGACCAGTGGAACTCCTAATCTTTAAATCCTTCAAATCAAGCCGCAAAATTCAAGCTATCATGAGTGACCAATCCTCCATCTCGTCGTATCATCATAATACGATACTGGGCAATTCCGGCGAGTATCCGTTATTCAAAATATCTTCACTCTAGAACTACATGAGGCCTGATCCTCGTTAAGCCCGAGGTATGTAAGCAATTCAAAGCCAGAATTCAGCCCCAACTTTCCCGAAATCTTCCAGTATGCCTAAAATTTGGAACAAAATTGCTTTAGTTCAATTTCTTTGCCCAAAAACTCTTTCATCGTTTTCGGTCAAAGGGGGACAGTTGTTGACGGTCAATTTTGACTCTCCCTTATAAAATTAATTTATTTATACTTAATAATTTACTATAAATATTTTGAAAGTACTTTCTATCAATAATTATCTATTTTCACATAATTAATTAAGTATTAGTTTTGAAATTAATAACCTAGTATTAGTATTATGTAATTACAAATATACTCATTATACAATAGAAAAGATTTTCAAAATACATTATAGAGGTTTTATAATTAATTTAATAAATTACTTCTTAAATTTTGATTAATTAGATTTACTATGTTGATAATTCAAAACTAGTGTTATAATTTAGAGAAAAAAACAAAGTACTTTACAAATAATTAATTACATCAATTAGTAGTATATTTGATATTTATAATTTTTACTATGTTTTGTTGAAAATGATTAAGTTTAATTAAATTAATTTTAAAGGGGTTAAAAACTAAAAGTGCTACAATTGCAATTTCTCAATTAAACATAAAGTGGCTATTCTTTAAATCAACAACAGCACAATACCCAAGCCCAATTCCATCTGACCCAGTCCAAACCCGCCCCTCTCTTTCCACTATGGCAATCCATGCCATCACATTTGAGCCAATCAAAGCATGCCACGTCGTCATTTCCATCCCCTTACAAAACAAACACAAGGCATCCTGGCCGTTGATTCATATCATCAATGGACCAGGATTAACCCCATCTTTTCTATTTATTTTAGCAGTTTGTCACATTTTATCTCCGCCATTGGATCACAGGGATCCAACGGCCATCAATGTTTCCCACAAAATTATTTCTAAAACTCCAAATTATCAAAATAATCGGAGCCGTTGATCAAAAGATCTAACGACTCCCGTTTCATCTCTTGGTTTTAACTCAGAGATGCCCCAAAACCTCATTTCACCCTAGACCAACCGCCCTATTTTCCATTCGGCTCACGTCTCTCTCAAACCCTCAGACTCATCAATCACCCAAAACCTTACACTAATTAGTGCAAGGTCATGAATCATGACTAGAAAACGTTCTTTTTTCCTTCATTACCCATGATTCTCACGGAATCTTTACTCATTTTTCCTTTGAGACTCAAAGCCCCAAATCCAAAAACCCTAACCCAAAGATGAAACTTCAAACCATCTGAGGTTTTCAAATCCATGTAATGCATGGCCATCCGTTCTTCCTCTGTACTGCGAAACTCATCATTGCTTTCCATTTTTGCCATTTAATCTCAATAGCCCTATTTGAAGAAGTCAGACCAAAGGGTGAAACTTCAACTCACCAGATCTCCTCCTCCGTCTTTTCAAATCAAGGCGTGTCTGGGACGCTAGCTGGCTTCAATGTTGATATTCAACACTTAGAGGTCAAATATAATGACCTCTGTGTATTAGTGTCTCCCGTACCTCTTCGATTAGCTTCCCTCTTCTCAGGTAAATCCCTAACAATTTCCCCTTTGTCTCTCGGATTTTACCCGACTATGCTTATATCATCAATTCATCATCACTTTTCACTACCATTTTGAATTCGTTGAAACCCTAATAGCTCAATGGACACTATAAATAGGAGCTTTTAATGTTCTCACCTAATAATTTCTGACATCTTCAATATACATAACTAATACACCTAACTCTTTCTGAAAAATTGAAGATACGGTAGATTTTTGCTTAAGCTTTTCGTTTGAAGTTTTGAGTTTTCACTCAATCTCTGTTTCTCCTTTTCTTTTGGATCTGAGTTCGTCGCTTTTAAAAGCTGAGCTTTTGGTTCCTAAACGACTAACGTGAACTCGTTTGGTTCAGAAACTTGCTGCTCAAGAAGAGGTCTGTGGATGAGTAGAGGGAAACTTCTCTTGGAAGTCATTGACGGTGCTCAGATGTTTGTGGATGATACTGCTTACCGTGGGAGGATCATCATTAACATCCACCTTTTTATCTTTGCTTCTCTTCGGGCCTCCGCCGAAGAGAAGGCCAGAGTTTCTGAAAGACTCGGCAAAAGAAGCCATGATAGCAAAAGGACAATGGAGTATTTTTGAAGAAAATCATAAAGGAATGAAAGGTTAAGTGTAAAGAAGATAATGAACTTATGAAAGATTTGGAAGTGAAAAAGGTAAAATGATGAGTATAAGAAAAGATATGGACAGAAAAATAGTGGTCATGATTACCTCGAGAACCTGCGAAAATATTGCCGAATCGTGGGGCAACATGTGTTCGGGGTATTAAATGCAAGAAGACGTGCGTCCTTTCAAGCATTAGAGGTTGTTCAAGATATTTCCCGCCAAGAAAGGAATCATCACCAAATTTCCGGTGATACAAAGATATGCCACCGAAAAGCAGGGGGTTATCTGTATAGGGTTAGTTTACATTAAGTGGTCGAATGGTAGCGTGACACGTTGAATCAAAGACATGTAGAAATCAAATCGTGTAATAACCAGTACCGAGAGCAACAAGTGCAATTGACGTCGGATAGATACGAAGGGAGCATGATCAATGTGGGCAGATCAAATGCTTGCCATCGGATAGCATTCAATGAAGAATATTCCCTGGTATTAAATGGACGGTCGTTGCAGAGAATATTTACATTCATGGTCTGCCATTACATATTCATCAATGCCCTTTTATTATCATTTAAGAAGGGCTTGATCCCATGATCTCGTTTCCCTACGTATAGCTATAAATAGTAAACTCAACGGCTATTGTTGGACACGAATTCCTTGGCAAAACTTATGTTCTATTCCATTCTCAAGCCCAATAAAATCACTCTATATTGTTTTTTATATTATTCTTATTTCTATCTCCGGATGCACTTCTCTTAGAGTGAAGCTTGTCATTTCCTTTGATTTTAATCATTAAGTCTTATTTTTAATCTTGTTTATTTATCAATTTTGAATCAAATTGGTTCGTTTGTTTATAAATCACATAATAAATTTAACAGTACCGCATTTTACGGGTAAACACATGTATTGGTAAAAAAGAATATGCTAGACACGTGGTATGCATAGAAATCAACACGTGACAAACATATGAGGATTTTTTAGTTAACTCTGGATAAGCTGAAGTCATCCTGGTTGAAGACTGAAATTCTCTTTAACCATCCGAAGAAGCTGGCTCTGGGACCGTTCCATTTGTACCCGGATAACACCGTTCCAAAGTGATCATCCGGACGCATTCATCCAGAATTATACATTAAACGAGTGTGATTCTACCAGCGTAATTCACTTTGTAATGCTTGTAACGAGTGGGCATGAAATTAGGGTACAATTACGACTAGGTTATCTTATAAATACTTTTCTTCCCCCACAATTGTAAGAATCCGTTTGGCCAAGCTGTCAAAAACTGTTTATTTTTAAAAATATTTTTTGAAAAAGTACTTTTGCAAAATAGCAATTTATTTTTGACTAATTCATTTGATTAGTGCTTTTAGCAACTTCGTTGTGTTTGGCTAATCTTTTAAAAAAACACTTTTACGAATCAAATTATGAAAAATGACAGTAAAGGTTCAATTGGCGATTGGTATTATTTAGAAAAGAAAAATAAATTAAATATTTATTATAAAAGAATTCAATTAAAATATAAAATGTAAAGCAAAAATATAAATTAAAAATTCCAATCAATATAGCATATAGTTATTCCAAAACAAGAACATAGAGCGTATGGCATTACTTATTGTTTATATGATAATTTAAATATATCAAAATATCATTCAATATAAATTTAAAATCTACTCGTAGGAATAGGAGCAAGAGAATAAAATATGACTAAAATAAAAGGTGGAGAAATGTATAGTAGAAATAAAAAGAAAAGAGGAAAAGAAAAAGGAAAATATTAAATTAATAAGGGATAATTTGAAAAATATAAATTTATTGTAAGGTTATTTTGTCTTGAACAAATATATTTTCTGCTTTTGCTTTTGTTTCTTGGAATAAGCTAAAATTTGTAGCTTTTCCCCAGATCAAAAAAAAATGCTTCTTTTGCCGTTCAAAAGTACTTTTTATATTTTTGGCCTCCTAAAAACTTGGCCAAACAGACTTTAAGACACATTCTTATACAACATAGCATGCATCCTGGCATTTTGTTTTTATTTGTTTAGCTTCCATTCATGTTGTTTGGCTATCAATTCGGCTGGATCAATTAATAAGAATTACTTATTCTTATTCTCATTTAATTACTTGAATCTTAGTATTTGTTGCGTTATCATTGTTATGCTTTTTAAAATAATTTCATCGTACTTAAATAACTTCCCCATTGTAATCGAATCAATAAACATGAGCGGATTTATAGCCCAAACATAGGGCACGTGAACGCATGGTCTATTCGTAAAATTAAGTCTTTTATGAACGTATTTTTCAGAATTGGTCTAATATTATATATTGACATTCATGCTCCAAAAAGATTGAATGATGCACTTGGTTGAATATTGGATGATTTTTCCTAGAGGAACATAGATCAATTCCTATTTAATACCTTTTCTTTTTTTGCTTTTTTTTAGGTGTGTCTATGTTCAAGAAATTCTAGATCTGCCTCTCTCACCAAAGGTTCAATTACCTTGGTTTAATTAAATTATTTGTAACCTAATTTTATAAATTTAATGTTTGACGTAATAATCAAATTTTAGGTTAAACATACTAGTATATTGTTCTTTGAAAATCTTTAATGCACGCCAAGAAAATAGGACCACGCATCCCCACGGATCGAGTTTAAACATCTAAATCCTCATTCTCCGCAAGCCTCAATAACTTTATCTTTTGTTACAATTTTTTGTTTAATATTATCTTTAAATTCAAAAATAGTTTCGTGTTTGCTTTTCCTAAAGGAGCTCCAACTTGAGAGTAATTTAAAATCGTAATCAAAAGTTAAGGGATAAAAATGAATATTTTTTTCTCAAAGAATTTGGCCACTCGGATGCCACCGATTTCACGCCGGAGATCTTTTATTAGCAAGGACAAATAAAAGATGATTTCATAACAATAAGAATATGAACAGACCAAAAGTTTAACCAATAAAAAATTAAGCAATTCGAATAGTACATAGAAAATATTTTTATCCTATTAAATGAGTTTCGCCATATTTTAAAAATTAGGAAAAGCACAATGGTACTAATGTATTAGAAGATTGGAATTCGACGCAGGGGAGGGGAAGGAGATCAGTAATTTGTTTCTTTATTTTCTTTTTAATGCATACAAATAGGACCACTCATCCCCACTGATCGATTAAAGTCCACACGTAAATAGGTAATCAAAAGTACTACAAGAAAAAGTTGGATAATTTACTACCGATTTTTAGCTGAGACTGTTTGGCCAAGCTTCAAAAATCAGCTTATTTTGAAAAGTATTTTTTTTAAAAGTACTTTTTAAAAAAGTATTTTTGGTGAGAAGCAGTTTGTGTTTGGCTAATTAATTTGAAAAACACTTTTGAGCAGTAATTAATGTTTGGCCAAGCTTTTGAAAACGGTTTCTAAGTATATTTTTCTCAAAATTACTTCTCAGAAAAGTGCTTTTGGAAAAAAGCTATTTTTTTCTGTTTCTCAAAAACTGCTTCTGCTTCTCCTCAAAAGCATTTTTTCCTTCTAAAAACTTGGTCAAACACCTCAATTTTTGGCCAAAAAAGCACTTTTAACCCAAAAATAAGCTTGACCAAACAGGCTATTATTTGACGGTCAAGGTCATTTGGTTGATGAACATATTATCTCGAGATTAATGATGATAGGATTATAATATTGAAATTTATAATAATATAAATTATTTTATAGATATATATTTATTAATAGATGTTTGATTTATTATACTAAAAATAAGATATATGATTTATATTATAAAATTATATATTTAAGTAGGATCTTTACGCAAATAGCCGGTCGAATTCACTGTTTACTTTTTCGAGTCAGTATACATAGATGTACAGTGATTATACACATATTATATATTTGCTACTTATTTTAAATTTAAGCGCTTAGATAAACGACTATTTACGTTAATTTTTTATTTAATTTAAACAAAATAAAATGAGACAAACTTTTATTTTTAAATTTAGTGTTGATTTTCTTAAAGTACTTTGGAAAGCAATTTTAAAGAAGGGCATTGAAGATTGTACTTTTTAGTCCGTCAATAAATAAAACTTAAATTCTTAGCTTTTGTCCCATCGTTATTCTCAACAACTTTGTACATCTCTTGTCGCTTTTGGGTTTGTTTTTGTTCGTGAATAAGCACATTACAGTAAGGCTGGCAAGTGGGCCGGGCCCGGTCCTAAGTGAGCTTTGCGGTCCGGTCCTAAGTGGGCCGGTCCTAAGTGGGCCGGTCCTATGCGGTCCGGTCCT
>AWOL01S0041891.1:0-16997 GCA_000715115.1 Nicotiana otophora | reverse complement strand
TATATATATATATATATATATTCAGCTACCTTATAAGTTTGTCCGAATTGTTTCTAATCTAACAGTATAATAAAAACTTATGTAATATTTAAATTTTATGGGTTCTATTTTATGATTCTATCATGATTTATTTGATTTATTGGTT
This sequence comes from Nicotiana otophora, assembly GCA_000715115.1. Taxonomy (NCBI): domain Eukaryota; kingdom Viridiplantae; phylum Streptophyta; class Magnoliopsida; order Solanales; family Solanaceae; genus Nicotiana; species Nicotiana otophora. Next base: position 16,852 of record AWOL01S0041891.1, on the reverse strand, counting down.
TCGGAATCAATTATATACTTAATAGTAAATTTTTAACATATATTCAGAATTTAAGCCAAACCTATTATGTTCAAATGAAGACGTATATACTTATAACTTTACATCAACACTTGCAATGAAGTTCATTATATGCAATACTGAACTTTTATTGAGTTAACTCAGTTCGAGCTATAATTATCTTTAACTCAATAATTTTATATCGAATTTAAACTAAATTCAACTCAGTGAGTTAGTTCGACTCGACGTATATATCTGTATATGGTCAAAACCGATTAGTCCGTCCTACTGACTGGTCGGTATGATAATACTTTGATCGAAGGGCAGCTTCGTAATACCAGGTCGAGGTCCGAAGTCAGGTCATCAAGTTTCGAGTTCTAGGACCAATCAATGACAAGCTCGGTATCATTATCGAGCTCGTATCCAAATCGAACAACGGGGCGAGGCGAAATGATCGAGCCTAAGATGCATAGACCAAGCGACACCGACACCGAATCAATATCAGACTCCGAGTCAGAATCGAGCTCGAGTCAATATCGAGCTCACAGACAAGAGTCGTTGCAACCACACTAGGAGAGAGAATCCTGACAGGAATTAGGAAAAAGTTAGTTCCTAATTGGTTCCCCACTATTTAGTTTTTATTATATCTAAAGTAGGACCTCTCTACTAAAAAAGGGATGATTGTTGTTTCCGTGAGGCAATATTCAGATATTGGAACAAAAGATTATTCCTTATATTGAAAGATCAATCCTTTGAGCTCTCTTATCTTATATGGCCCATTTATTTTCTCTTTTCGACAGTTTATATCTTTCGTTCTTATAGTCAAGATTGAATATTTTTATTTCTCTTTACGATTTGTATCAAGCTATACCACATACCCTTAGAACTACGTACAAATTCAACTATATCTGATTTTTTGGGTAAACAGTTTAGCGCCCACCGTAGGGCTGAGGATAACAGTGGTTGTTTGATACAAACCTGCAACTCACACCGTTTTATGCTTGTCTTTCGAGAGTATCTTTGGTTTCGGATTAGCAAGGACAAACCCCGAATTAATGGCTTTACCTATCGATAACGAAGTCAGCCTTCAAGATGAAACCAACAACTTGACACCCAGGGCCGGAAGACCGCTTATCGATGTCGTTGAAGCTCGAGTTGAAGTACCACTAGACGTTAATTCGCATGTGGCCCTTGAGACAAACCAACGTTCTAAAACTGAACATAGCATTCATAGTGGTACTCGATCTGCAACCTGAGACACCCATAACATTGAGGAAAACAGTGTCAGCTTGCGTATAATTTTTGAAATGTTGCAACCCCAACAAGTAATGATAGTTCAGTTGCAGAGCCAAACCCAGCTACCGAGCAGGCTGGAGCCCAGTCCACCTCGAGAAATTTCCCACAGAATGGAGCCGGCCATAGTGAGGTCAAATGAGCAAGAATCGGGATTACTCCCGAAATTGCTAAAATACTCGAGGAGCTCACAAAGCGAGTCAAAGCCAACGATAAAAAAATAGAAATATATAACTACGTGGTCGATCAGATCCCGGGGGCTCCACCAATGATAAAAGGGTTGGATTCCAAAATATTCGTGCAAAAGCCTTTTCCCTCGAGCGCAGACCCAAAACCAATCCCTAAAAAATTCTGTAGGCCTGAAATTTCCAAATATAATAGAACGACTGACCCCCAACGAACATGTTACCTCTTACATGTGTGCCATCAAGGGTAACGATTTAGAAGATGATGAAATCGAATCTGTGTTGTTAAACAAATTTGGAGAGACCCTCTCAAAGGGAGCAATGATTTGGTATCACAACCTACCACCGAATTCCATCGACTCATTTGCCATGTTAGCAGATTCTTTTATAAAGGCACACGCCGGTTCCATAAAAGTCGCAACAAGGAAATCAGAACTTTTCAAAGTAACACAAAGGGATAATGAAATGCTGAGGGAGTTCGTATCCCAATTTCAAATAGAACGCATGGAATTGCCATCGGTCACATACGATTGGGCCACGCAAGCTTTCACCCAGGGTTGAAAGAGTGAAGTGCGATAGCATCACGTCGGTTGAAATAAAATTTGATCGAGTATCCAACAATAACTTGGGCAGATGTACACAATCGATACCAATCAAAAATCAGGGTCGAAGACGACCAATTAAGAGCTCATCCCGGATTAGTACATCCAAACAGGTCGGCTATGTCGGCTATTAAAAACCAAAGGGACATCGACAGAGAGCCAAGGTCGAGCAGAGACCGATATCAACCAAAAATTGCAGATCAAAGGAATAATGGTTCGGGACGCAATTCCGACCAGAACAATCGAAGAAGTGATCGAGGGCAGAATTATCGAGGACTTATGAACAAGAGTGGTTTTGACAAATATGCCGATCCTATAAGGGTACCTCGGTTACCAGAATATAACTTCAGCGTCGATACATCGGGCATTGTATCAGCAATCGGAAGAATCAAAGACACTAGGTGGCCCAGACCCATGCAAACCGATCCTTCCCAAAGAAACCCAAATTCGATGTGCAATTAGCATGGTACGCATGGCCAGAAGACCGAAGATTGCAAACAATTAAGGGAAAAGGTAGCCCATCTATTCAATGAAGGCCACCTTCGAGAGTTCCCCAGTGATCGAGCCAAGAATCACTTCAGAGAAAGGGACGCCAATAGAAAGAATGAACAAGAGGAACCTCGACATATCATTCATATGATCATCAGTGGGGTCGACACTCCATAGGGACCCGTACTCAAATGCAATAAGGTACCGACCACTGGGGTAAAACAAACCTGAGATTATGTCCCCGAAGGCACTTTATCATTCGATAACGAAGAAGCAGAAGGCATTTCTCAGCCCCACAATGATGCTCTGGTAATTTCTATCCTATTAAATAAAGTTCAAGTTAAGCGTGTTTTAGTGGATCCAGGTAGATCTGCGAACATCATCCGATCGAGGGTCGTGGAGCAGCTCAGTCTGCAAAATCAAGTCATGCCCACAGCTCGGGTCTTAAACGGCTTCAATATGGCCAGTGAAACGACTAAAGAGGAGATTATTCTACCGGTGAACATGGTTGGGACCATCCAAAGTACAAGTTCCATGTAATCGAAGGCGACATGAGGTACAATGCCCTACTTGGAAGGCCTTGGATCCACAATATGAGAGCAGTACCCTCGACTCTCCACCAAGTAATGAAATTCCCGATGTCAGACGGCGTGAAAATAGTATATGGGGAGCAACATGCTGCAAAGGAAATGTTTGCAATCGATAAGGTAACACCGATATCAACACTCTCAACCTCGAAAAGATCGAGCATTAAAGGTAAACGAGAAGTCAAATAGCAATCACAGCAACCAGTCTCGACCGAATCAGGGAAGCAGGAAATGGAAGAAGAGGAGGAGGATTTTCTGACCATCGACCTTTTATCACCCCCGAAGATTCTGACGCCACCAAAACAACTATCGAGGAACTAGAACAGGTTATATTGATCGAGCATCTTCCTGAGAAAAAGGTATACCTAGGAACGAGATTGACCCCCGAACTCAAGAAAAAACTTATTCAATTTCTTATTAATAACATAAATTATTTTGCTTGGTCCCATTTAGACATGGCAGGAATCCCACCGTTGATAACAGTGCACTGGCTGAGCTTGGACTCTAGGTTCAAACCGGTGAAGCAAAAAAAAATATCTCAGTCTGAGATAAAGCACACATTTGTAAAGGACGAGGTAACTAAACTTCTCAAAAAAGGGTTGATTTGGAAAGTAAAATATCCCGAATGGTTAGCCAATGTAGTTGTAGTCCCTAAAAAGGGGAACAAACTTAGAATGTGTGTAGATTATAAGGATGTAAATAAAGCGTGCCCCAAAGATTCCTTTCCACTGCCTAACATCGATCGCATGATCGATGCTACAGTCGGCCACGAGATCCTTACTTTTCTCGATGCCTATTCCGGATACAATCAAATTCAAATGAACCCAGAGGACCAAGAAAAGACCTCATTTATCACCAAATATGGAACATATTGTTATAATGTGATGCCCTTCGGGCTAAAAAATGCAGGAGCTACTTGCCAACGCCTAATGAATAAAATGTTCGAAGAACAAATAGGTAAGTCAATGGAAGTTTATATTGATGATATACTAGTTAAGTCCCTACATGCATAGGACCATTTGACTCATTTGCAGGAGATGTTCGAGATTTTAAGGAAATACAACATGAAGCTCAACCCCGAGAAATGTGCTTTCGGGGTTGGTTCGGGCAAGTTCCTTGACTTCATGGTATCAAATCGGGGAATCGAGATCAACCCCGATAAAATCAAGGCCATCGAAGACATCACCATCGTAGATAGTGTGAAAACAGTACAGTAGCTAACCGAACGGATAGATGCCTTAGGCTGGTTCATTTCGAGGTCGTCGGATCGAAGCCACAGATTCTTCTCTCTACTCAAAAATAAGAACAATTTCGCCTGGACTCCGGAATGCCAACAGGAATTAGAACAGTTGAAGCAATACATATCGAGCCCACCACAGCTTCACACTATGAAGGCAGATAAGAAACTTTACTTATACTTGGCGGTATCGGTAATCGCGGTAAGTGGCGTCCTAGTTCGAGAAGAGCAAGGTATGCAATTTTCTGTTTATTATGTAAGTCAGACCTTTAGGAGAAGCAGAAGCTAGATATCCTCACTTAGAGAAATTGGCACTTGCACTGATAAACGCCTCTAGGAAGTTAAAACCATACTTTCAATGTCACTCCATATGCGTTTTTACTACTTACCGACTTCGTAATATTTTGCACAAGCCCAAACTATTGGGCCGATTGGCCAAATGGGCCGTCAACCTCAGTGGGTACGATATCGAATATCAACCCTGTACAACTATCAAGTCTCACATTTTAGCGGACTTCGTGGTCGATTTCATGCCAACCCTCGTACCTAAAGTTGAAAAAGAACTCTTGTCAAAATCGGGTACAACATCGGGGGTTTGGACCTTCTTCACAGATGGTACTTCGAATGCGAAAGGGTCCGGACTTGGCATTATGTTGAAACCCCCCATGGGTGGCATTATTCGGCAATCTATCAAAACTTCTAGGTTGACTAACAATGAGGCCGAGTACGAGGCCATGATTGCAGGTCTCGAGGTAGCTAAGAGCTTGGGAGCAGAAGTCATTGAAGAAAAATATGACTATTTGCTAGTTGTAAACCAAGTAAACAAAACCTTCGAAGTTCGAGAAGATAGAATGCAAAGGTATTTGGACAAATTACAGGTAACTTTTCACCGTTTCAAGGAATGAACTTTACAACATGTGCCTCGAGCACAAAACAGTGAGGCCGATGCAATCGCAAATTTAGGGTCATCGGTCGAGGAAGACGAGATCGACTCGGGGAATGTCGTTCAACTCTCGAGATCCGTAATCGAGGAGGGGCATGCCGAGATAAATTCTACAAGCTTAACCTGGGATTGGAGGAATAAGTATATTGAATACTTGAAGAACGGAAAAATCCCATCGAACCCTAAAGAGTCAAGGGCCCTACGAACCAAAGCTGCTCGATTCACGTTGGCTGAAGATGGAACACTATACAGAAAGATGTTCGATGGACTATTGGCAGTATTCTTAGGACCAGGAGACATCGATTATGTTTTACGAGAGGTCCATGAAGGTACTTGTGGAAACCACTCCGGCGTCGAATCACTGATTCACAAAATCATCAGGGCAGGATACTACTGGAATAGTATGGAAAATGACACTAAGGAGTTTGTTCGAAAATGTGATAAATGTCAAAGGTTTGCACCGATGATCCATCAACCCGGAGAGCAACTTCATTCAGTACTATCCCCATGGCCATTCATGAAATGTGGGATGGATATCATCGCCCCTACTATCGACCCCAGGTAAAGCTAAGTTCATTTTATTTATGATTGACTATTTCTCTAAATAGGTTAAAACACAAGCATTCGAGAAAGTGAGAGAAAAGAGGTTATAGACTTCATCTGGGATCACATCGTGTGTCGATTTGGGATACCCGCAGAAATAACATGCGACAATGGTAAGCAATTTATCGGCAGTAAAGTAACAATATTTCTCGAAGACCATAAAATAAAAAGGATATTGTTAACACAGTACCATCTTAGTGGGAACGGACATGCCGAATCAACGAACAAGACTATCATTCAAAACTTGAAGAAAAGGTTGAACGAAGCTAAAGGAAATGGAGAGAAATTTTTCCCGAGGTCCTTTGGGCATATCAAACAACATCGAAGTCCAGTACGGGGGACAACTTCGTTTTCCTTAGTGTATGGCTCCGAGGCCTTAATTCCAGTCGGAGAACTCATCCCAAGGTTTCGACATACATCGGAGGAATCGAACCACGAGGCTATGAATACTAGCCTCGAAATACTGGATGAAAAATGAGAAGCGACACTTGTTTGAATGGCTGCACAAAAGCAACGAATCGAAGGGTACTACAATAGAAGAACCAACCTCCACCACTTCAGGGTAGGAAACTTAGTCCTAAAGAAGGTCACCATCAACACTCGAGATCCTACTGAAGGAAAGCTCGGTCCGAATTGGGAAGGACCCTATCAAGTCTTCGATATAGTCGGAAAAAGGGTCTTATAAACTCGGAACGATGGATGACAAACCATTACCAAACAACTAGAACATATCACTTCTCAAACGATATTATTGTTAAGGTATGATTTTCTCCCTCCTTTCGTCCATATATGTTCGACGCTAACACATTGCAGGAGTTCGACCAAAGACATCGAGACCTCAGGTTTTAAAGTACGCATTTCACTCTTTTTCCCTTAGATCAATTTTTATCCCAACTGGGTTTTTCCGATGAGGTTTTTAATGAGGCAACAACTATGTGCTACCTGAGGATAATTCAATAGTATCCAAGGCCTCCTTACAGTCAACCTCGAATACTGGGGGGCTTTGCCATCAAATAAATCAAGTTCGATATAAGAAAGTTATTTCATATCAAATTCATGTCAGGCAGGGTCTCGATAGAGAAAAGTGTAAGGGCTAAATGGTCAAAACGAACCATGCCCACATAGTTTTGCTCGAGCCTGACGCAAAATACGAAAACATGTATAATGACTTATAAAGGAAAAACTTCTTCTTTACCGATATCTCACACTTTGAAAAGTTCATTCTACTTCATGATTCAAATAGGCTTAAGGGCCGACCACTATCGAGTTCGACCAATCACTCACTCGACTATTAAGCCCAAGGGCTATCTTACTTCGAGTTCGAGAAATCACTCACTCGACCATAAAGCCTATGGGATGCAATACTTCGAGTTCGAGTTCAAGCAATACCTCACTCGACTATTAAGCCCAAGGGCTATCTTACTTCGAGTTCGAGAAATCACTCACTCGACCATAAAGCCCACGGGCTGCAATACTTCGAGTTCGAGTTCAAGAAATCACTCACTCGACTATTAAGCCTAAGGGCTATCTTACTTCAAGTTCGAGCAATCACTCACTCGACTATTAAGCCTAAGGGCTACTTTACTAAAAGTTCGAGCAACCACTCACTCGACTATTAAACCTAAGGGCTATCTTACTTTGAGTTCGAGCAATCACTCACTCGACCATAAATCCTACGGGCTGTAATACTTCGAGTTTGAGTTCAAGCAATCACTCACTCGACTATTAAGCCTAAGGGCTATCTTACTTTGAGTTCGAGCAATCACTCTCTCGACCATTAAGCCTACGGGCTGCAATACTTCGAGTTCGAGCAATCACTCACTCAACTATTGAGCCAAAGGGCTATATTACTTCAAGTTCGAGCAATCACTCACTCGACTATTAAGCCTAAGGGCTACTTTACTAAAAGTTTGAGAAAAATCCTCAAACTTATGAACATTTTCATAAGACACAAGTAAAAAAAAATCTTCACTGGGCAGAAAAGAAAATAGAAACAAATGGGGAAAATAAAAGACCTTTATATATGTGTTTACAAAACGTCCGATCAGCACCTTACACGAAAAGATCAAAATAAGAAAAACCCTAATTATCTATAGGAGTAGTCTTTTCTCCATCGGTCTCCTCCCCACTCTGAGACCCATGCTTTCTCCCATCACCGTCATCTTCATCGCCATCACCATCATCGTCATCATCATCATCGAAGAACAAAGCCCCAGCTTCAGCTTCCAGCTCATTTGCCTTTGTTATCTCTTCAGTAAGATCAAAGCCTCGAGCATGGATCTCCTCGAGGGTTTCCCCCCGAGATTGGCATTTGGCAAATTCGGCAATCCAATATGCTCGAGTTTTAGCGGCCTCGGCTACTTCTCACGCATGCGACTGAGCGGCCTCAGCATCGGCCCAATAAAAATCAATAAATGTGTCTTTTCAGCCTTTGTCTTTTCAGCCTTGGCAAGTTCAGAAGCCAACCGAGCCTCGAGCTCCTCTGTTTTTCTTGCTTGAACCAAGCTTTTCTCCATCAAACTTTGAAGTTAATTTTTGGCCGATGATAATTGGGCTCGAGCATCCTCTTTCTCTGCAGCAAAGCGGTCCATATTTCCTTTCAATTTCAAGGACTCCGCCTTTATCACATCGACCTCCTCACGGAGCTTCCAGATCATCTCAAGATTCTGGTGCAACTGTGAGACTGAAAGATTAGCCATCATTCCAGTATCGAGTCCATAGGTTTTTAATAGTGTCATTATATGTTGGGACAAATCGGTCTGATCTTGGTGAGCTTTGGCCAACTCAACTAGGAGGTCCTTGATTTCTTTTCCCCTTTTCCCTAAGAGGACTTTAAGGGCCTTCCTCTCCTCCGTGGCATATTGGAGATCGGCCTCGTATCAACGCAACTCAACTCGGGATCGAGAACATGCTTCTTGATGAGCTACCATAGCCTACGAAGAAAGAAGAAATAAAGTAAGAAAAGAAAAACAAACATAAGAGATAATACCAACAAAATAATTTAAGGCTTACCTGATTCAAAGCTTGCTGCACTCTGTGAAAAAGATCTGATGCATCACTAGTACCAGTAGCGTCCTCGACATCGATAAACATATCACAAAAAGGATCCTCTCTCTCATGAAGATTGTCTAGTTCGAGGGCACCCAAAGCTTGGGCTTCCCGAATCTCCCCTTCGAAAAAAAAAGGGAAGGTGGGCGAGTCTTCGATTGCTACTGCCCCAAGTAAGTCACTTAGGGCATTCTCTTCGGTTCGAAGAGATTCGGGGAGAGCCCCTTCAGACATATCCCCCATCAGTTGGCTTCTATGAGAAGCATACTCGATCTCCAATGACTTGGGGACTCTGCCCGAATTTGTCTCCAATATATCCTCAGTTCGAGGCGAGGCCTTATAAACCACCATCGATCCAGCTGCCTGTGGAAAGTCGGTGGTCTTCTTCGATCAGGCCACCAGTACGGACCCGTCGTCTTCCTCTTCCTCATCTTCATCCCTTAGACGATGAACCGATTCTAAGCTCAAAGGGATCGTATTCTTCCTCGACTTTCGAGTCGACCTTGCCTTCAGTTTTGGATTTTCAAAAGTAAAGGCACTTTTTCTCTTATTTCCCTCTGCCGGCTTAGAAATCGGGTCTGAGGCTTCTTCCTCGCCGGGCAGGGGCCTCAAAACCGTATCTCTGCCCACTCCTACACACAAGAAAATCGGTTGAATATGTGGTAAATATTTCGTTCGAACTCTCAAAACATGAGAAATAGGCTTACCATGATTTTTGGCCTCCCATCGGCCCTTTGCCAAATCACACCACAAATGTTCGGCATATGTAGATGTCGAAGCCAGGGCCCGTACCTAGCTCTTAAGATCGGGAACGACACCGGGCATCCAAGGAACCGCTGTATCACAAAAGAGATATCATCAAGAAAGAAACAAAGAGACAAGGCGATAGGGAATAAGCAGCATAATTACACTTACGCTTCATATTCTATTCTTCGGGGAATGGCATCTTTTCGGATAGGATCAGGTCCAAAGTCTTCACTCGAATGAACCTGGCCATCCAACCTCGATCTTTGTCCTTATCTATGCTCGAGAACAGTACCTTGGTAGCCCGGCGTTGAAATTTTATTAATCCACCTCAAAAGAGGCGGGGACTATACAATCTAATAAGATGATTGAGGGTGAAAGGCATCCCCTCGATCTTGCTTGCAAAGAAACGGATCAGGATAATGATCCGCCAAAATGAAGGATGAATCTGACCTAGAGCTATTCGGTATTGATGACAAAAATCGATGATAACAGGGTCGAAAGATCCTAACGTAAAAGGGTAAGTATACACACTAAGGAACCCTTCCATGTGGGTGGTAATATCTTCATCGGGAGCCGGAATTACCACCTCCTTGTTATCCCAGTTGCAATTTGTCTTTAACTGTGCAAGTTGCTTTTTGGTTATCGAGCACAAATACCTCGACACTGGCTCACACCGACAGGGAACCAACGAGCCCTTATCGACCTTAAAATCAAAGGTGAGAAGACACGTTCCGGGAACAAACTCCCCAGGCCGTGGCTCCACCGGTGTTTTATCGACGGCGGGCTGTGAAGAAGAAGACTCTTCTTTTTGAGGGACGGTTTTTGATGTTTTTACTATTTTTTGAATTTAGAAGATGGAAATAAAGAAGATGTGGTGTTTCAAAGAAAGATTTTGCAGTAAAAACCACAGAAGGAAAATTTCCCACTTAATTCAGAAGGTATGAGAAAATGCTTAGGAAATTTTGAGATTAGAAGATGTAAAAGTGATTAATGGTGAAAGAAGGGGATATTTATAGGCTGAGCAGTGGCGGTCCAATATCGGTAATGGCCGACCACCGTTTGGCGCGCATTAAATGCCTCGGTAAACTGAACCGATGGGATAGCTATCGTGTACTTCACGATCGGATTAGATGCACACGTTAGTATATATCTAATCATACCGTTGGAAAATCATATCTTTTCTCGTTACATTCTTCCCGAGAAATGCGGGGACTATCTGTATACTATTAAAACTAATTAATCCGTCCTACGGACTGGTCGGTATGATAACACTTTGATCGAAGGGCAGCTTCATAATACCAGGTCGAGGTCCGAAGTCGGGTCATCAAGTTTCGAGTTCTAGGACCAATCAATGACAAGCTCGGTATCATTATCGAGCTCGTATCCAAATCGAACTATGGGGCGAGGCGAAATGATCAAGCCTAAGATGCATAGATCGACCGACACCGACCCCGAATCAATACCAGACTCCGAGCTAGAATCGAGCTCGAGTTAATATCGAGAGTTCGAGTCAATATCGAGCTCACGGACAAGAGCCGTTGCAACCATACTAGGAGAGAGAATCCTGGCAGGAATTAAGGAAAAGCTAGTTCCTCATGGGTTCCCCACTATATATTTTTTATTATATCTAAAGTAGGATACCTCCACTATAAAGGGGATGATTGTTGTTTCTGTGAGGAAATATTCAGATATTGGAACAAAAGATTATTCCTTATATTGAAAGATCAATCCTTTGAGCTCACTTACTTCATCTTATATGGCCCATTTATTTTCTCTTTTTAACAGTTTTTTTCTTTCGTTCTAATAGTCAAGATTGGATATTTCTATTCTCTTTACGATTTGTATCAAGCTATACCAAACAACATCTAAGCAATAGGCACAAGGCTTTGCCCAAACTAATACTAGAGACAATTATGTATTAATCCTCAACCCTTATCATTATCAAGATGTTGTGTTTAACCATTTAAGAGAACGTAAGATTTTTTATTTTCAAATTCCCTTTTTTTTGTTATTGGTAGGAGAAAGGGGCAATGGGGGTAGCTTTTCCATGTAATATATATTTATGATTTTATACCCTCACTAATTCCTTTCCAATAATTCCATCAGTATCTACACATTTAGGATGTAGATAATATAATCACAAATGCAAGCACAACCTTTTTAGATTCTCTCCTTCCTCATGCTCTCGACGCACGTTAGTTAACGTACGACGCCTGTGTTAGCCATGGCGAAAGGGAGAGGCAAAGGGCGTGGTCGACCTAGAAAATATCCGTTAACTACTCTTGTAAGCTCAGTGGTAACTGGAAATCAACCACCGTTGGAGAAAGCAACACCAGAAGCAACCTCACCTCCATCAGTTCCAATTGCAGATCCAGCAAATGGAGGTGTTGCATGTGAATTGGATCTACTTCGACTCATCCTGGCATTTCTAAGAGACTAGATCTAACTTCTCCAGTGACAATTGATCATTTAGCAGCCTCTTCAATAGTACCAGTCAATGGAACAGTAAAACTGGTAAATCCAGCTCAAAATCAAGTAAACACTCTAGGCTCGTCAGAGAAATCAGTAGTAGAAGAGGTGGTGATAGCAAATGAAGCTGCACCTAAAGCTCCATGGACAACTTTGTTCCAGAAGAATCGATTTGCTACTAATGGTATGACACAGTCCTATATTCCACCACAAATTGTTGATGGCCAGCCTATGGTTCAATTAGATAAATCAGAGGTAGAAGAGAAAGAAAACAAATAGAGGTGTGCGTTGATTGCTTATATCTTAGGGGATGGACCAGGGTATAATGCGATGAAACGGTACATCAATTTGCATTGGTCGCATGTGATTTCAAACTATTGCAGATGCTCGAGAAATACTATGTCTTGGTCCTTACTCAATTGCTAATAAGCCTATCATCCTAAAACCATGGACTCCCGACTTTGATTTCATGGAAGAATTTCCCACTGTCATACCATTGTGGGTCAAATTTCCTAAGTTGCCTATGTCATGTTTGGGAGTTGGCTCTCTCAGCAGAATTGCTAGTGTAATTGGGACCCCTGTATTTGCTGATGAGTGCACTACTAAGCAGACTCGAGTATCCTTTGCTCGAATGCTTATTGAAGTTAATGTTACAACAAAATTGCCAATTGAAATTGTGGCTATGGATCCTACTGGAAAGAAGTTTCTGCAAGTTGTTACCTATAACTGGAAACCTGCTTATTATGATAAATGCTTGGTTGTGGGACACAAGTGTTCCAACCAGCCACGACCTATGATGTAACAGCCCATCCAGACTAAAAAGATAAGGAGTAACAAGGTGGTCATACAGGAATGGGGAACCAAAGGACCTATACATAATGCACCTGGTCCTCAGAATGTAATCTCATATGAGGATCAACAGCAAATTGGCAACAAAGTGAAAGTTGTAGATCAAAGAGGAACAATAAAGGCACCCGATCCTAAGGTGATCCTAAGGAGATTAATAATCACCACAACATGGTACCTGTAGCTGAGGGGCAAGATGACAAAGGTAAAGTAGTGCAAAACCCTGAGCTTAATCTCATCAACTTTCCACCTTTGACTCCCATCCCAGCGAGGAATAGGTTTGAAGTTGTATCAACAAGTAGACATGAGGAGCACATTCCACCTGGGGATAGAGGTGGAACTATTATTCAACAATGATGAATTGGTTGTTTTGGAACATAAGGGGTGTAAATAAAAGGTATAAATAGAAGGAGGTTAGAGAGTATATTAGGGGAAATAAAATCAAGCTACTAGGTCTTGTAGAAACTAAAGTGAAGGAAGGGAATGCTCAAAGGATCTCAAAAGCTATTGTTCCTGGATGGAGTGTACTGATAAACTATAAGGATACTAGGAATGGAAGGATTTGGTTACTATGGGATACTAGTCACTTCATTATTACTGGTATTAAAGATGATGCTCAAATGATTCACTGTCTGGTAAAAAGTAGAAGAGGTGATATAGATTGTTTACTCACTGTAGTGTATTGACAAGAGGGGTTGCTCTGATGGTAAGCAACCTCCACTTCCAACCAAGAGGTTGTGAGTTCGAGTCACCCCAAGAGCAAGGTGGAGAGTTCTTGGAGGGAAAGATACCAAGGGCCTATTGGAAATAACCTCTCTATCTCATGGTAGGGGTAAGGTCTGCGTACACACTACCCTCCCCAGTCCCCACTAGTGGGATTATATTGGGTTATTGTTGTTGTTATTACTCACTGTAGTGTATGGATATAATGGGCTGGAACAAAGAAGAGCTCTCTGGGATAAGTTACAACTACTATCACTGAGTATAGAAATACCATGGTTAATAGCTGGAGATTTCAATGCAGTACTATACCCCAGTGATAGACTATCTTGTAATCCAATATGCTACTCAGAAATTCAAGACTTTGTTGCTTGCCTCCAACATACAACACTGACAGAACTACCTTGGAAGGGTGACTATTATACATGGTCTAATAAGCAGCCTGGAGTAGATAGAGTCAGCAGTAGATTGGACAGAGTTTTTGGCAATTATGAATGGATGATGTCTTGGGGTCATGTGGAAACAAATTATGATTTGCCTCAAATTTCAGACCATGCTCTTATGCTATTAACACTGTCATCTTCAACATGGACTGGTAGAGTGCCTTTCAGATTTTTTAACATATGGCAACACATGAAGATTTTTCTCAAATAGTGGCTAGCATGTGGAATTCTCATAGTACACAGGGTACTTTGAAATCAGTTTGGACAAGATTGAAAGACCTGAAACTTGCTTTGAAATCTTTAAACTCTAGGAAATTCAGGGGCATCACTCAAAAAATTGAGAAGGCTAGAATAGATTTGGGGGTTATCCAAGATTTCACTGAATTGCAATGATGCTTTATTAGATATGGAGAAGAAAACACTACTCAATCTTGAGAAGTGGTCCTTAATTGAAGAGAGTGTCCTGCAACAGAAAGCTAGAGCAAGATGGATACAACTTGGAGATTCCAATTCTAAGTACTTCACAGCAGTAATGAAGGATAGAACTCAAAGTAAGCAGATTACAGAAATCACAACTCTACTAATAGACAAGTTGACTGACCCTGAAGTCATCAAAAGAGAGATTGTGGATTTCTATAAAAGACTAATGTGATCAGCTGCCAATTCTTTGCATGCTATCAACAGATCATACATGAAGAATGGTCCTACACTATCTCATCAGCAAAAAGTTGATCTCTGTGCAGAGGTAACTAACCAAGATATTGTTGAAAGTCTTAAAGCAATTGGTGATGATAGAGCTCCAGGTATTGATGGTTTTAATGCAGCTTTCTTCAAAAGAGCATGGGACATTATCAACAATCAGATCACAGATGCTATAAAGGAATTCTTCTCAACTAGAAATATCTATAAGGAAAAAAAAATTGCACCATTGTTACATTAGTTCCTAAAGTGACTAAGCCTACCACAGTCAAAGAATATAGACCAATATCCTGCTGTTCAATCCTATACAAGATGATCTCTAAGATTTTGGCTTATAGATTGCAGAAAGTCGTGTCATTCATCATCTGTGAAACTCAAGCAGGTTTCATTCCTGGTAGAAAGATTGCTGACAATGTCATCCTAGCTCGTGAACTAGTTAAATCCTATACTAGGGCTCAGATATCACCTAGGTGTATGATAAAGATTTATTTCCAAAATGCTTATGACTCAGTAGAACGGATCTTCTTACAACAGGTGATGGAGGAGATTGGTTTCCCTGACAGGTTTATCAAATGGATAATGGAATGCATCAAGACAGTCAACTACACTATTCTTGTGAATGGAGAAACCACAGAACCTTTCAATGCTGCTAAGGGCCTTCGACAAGGAGATCCTGTATCTCCTTTTCTGTTTGCAATAGTGATAGAGTACTTGAGCAGATCCTTGCATGAGCTTAAGAAGGAGCCTATATTCTAGTATCACCCCAGGTGTAGGAAATTGGACATAACTCATATGAGTTTTGTTGATGATCTCTTGTTGTTTTCCAAAGGTAATATATCCCCAGTGGTCAGATTATACAAATGATTCTCTCAGTTCTCTGAAGTATCATGTTTGCAGGCTAATTTGGGTAAAAGTTCAGTGTATTTTGGTAGGGTGAAACAAGATGTGAAGGAGCAGATTTTGGCTTACCTGGGATTTGAACAAGGATCACAACCCTTCAAATACCTAGGCATTCCTCTATCTACAAAGAAAATAGCTCTCATACAATGGCAGCCTTTGTTTGAAAAGATCACAACCAAGATCTCTTCATGGACTGCTAAAAAGCTATCTTATGGTGGTCATGTGCAGTTGGTTCAATCTGTTATTTTTGGCATTCAAGCTTACTGGGCTCAATTGTTCATCTTTCCTGCTAAGGTATTGAAAATGATAGAGGCACTCTGCAGAAGCTACATCTGGTCTGGAACTAACACAATAACTAGGAAGGCATTAGTAGCATGGGAAAAGATATGTACCCCTAAGTCAACTGGTGTACTTAATCTCATAAACGTTCCTCTGTGGAACAAAGCAGCAATTGCTAAAACATGCTAGGACTTAGCTCACCAACAGGACAAACTATGGATAAGGTGGATCAATGCTTACTACATCAAACAACAGCAGCTACAGCATATGCCAATCCCATATCAAGCAAGTTGGATGGTGAGAAGAATAATTGGAACAAGAGTTACCATGTTGCAGGCACAGAACTTAAGTGATCACAGCAAAAGCATTATCAGACAAATATACCTACAACTGTTAAGAGAACTACCAAAAGTGAGCTGGAAATGTCTAGTCTTTCATAATTCTGGAAGACCAAAGGCAGTCTTCACTATGTGGCTGTTACTCCATGGAAGACTACCTACTAAAGATCGGCTAGTCGACTGGGGCTTAAATGTCACCCCTCATTGTGTTATGTGTCAAGGTCATGTTGAATCAAGGGAGAACCTCTTTGTGTAATGTCCATATGTTATAGAATTGTGGAAGGAAGTCATGAAGTGGATTCAAAGTGTACTAATGATCACCACCTGCTGGGACCAACACCTCCAGTGGATCATCAAGCAAGGGAAAGGGAAGTCCAATAAGGCTAGCATATTCAGAATGATATATGTTGAGACCTCATATGCAATA